>JAQGAK010000490.1:0-72976 GCA_034696945.1 Lipothrix lubbocki | reverse complement strand
ATTTGGGGGGGGGGGATAATGTGAGTGACTGATGAAGGGGAAAATAGTTGATTATTGGAAAACTAAATAAAATAAATGAAAAGAGAGGAATGATAATTGGTAAAAAATAAAATAAAATGTGAGATATTGGGAATGGACTTTTGATGTGTAATTTTTGTGGCGGACGGTAGAAAAAGGTTAGGGAGGTTGGTTAATGGGTTGACGGAGTGGCTGGGAATACTTTGAATAATAAGTAGATGTGAATAAAAAAGTGGTGTGGATGGAATTTTCTAGTTTGCATACTTTGCTGTTACCCGGTAATTTATTTATTTAATTACTAACGAGGGACCGGAGTGGACTGGAGACGAAACCCGGGCTTTTGGGCTCCTTCCCTTTTCCCTGGACTTCCACTCCTTGGACTATTAAAGTTCCCCTCTCTCTCTCTCCCTCGCACTCCACACTCCACACTCCTCCTCTCATGTGCAACTCGATCCTTTTTATAATTTCCCCAGATTATTAAATGCTCCCAATGAAATTCTCCAATTGGTCATTAAGGTGAAAATATATTTCCAGACGCCGGAATTTAATGCTCACATATACATATTTTTCAAATGATGACAGATAATTATCAATGTTGAAATTATTATTAAATTATTTAAATTGCACCATCGAATTTTCATTAACGCCGCTCTCAAACCCCACGCTCATTACTATTATTTCTCTATTTAGGCAGGGCTCCACTCTCCCAAAATCCTCAAATGTCTGGCGTCTAATTTCTATACAATAATTATTTAAATTCCCGCCAATCCCCTTCCCTTTAATATTCAAATCCACGCTTTCTCTCTCTCTCTCTTCCATTTCTCCATCTTCCACTTCCACATTTAGACATTTTAACTGTCTCGTCCACATTTCCATACACTTTTTATCAATTTCCTCTCGCCGCCATTTTTTTTCAATTTAACTCTACTACCATTAATTTTACTTTCTTCACTTTTTCTTTATTTTGTGTTTTATTTCTGCATTTATTTCCACACTAAATTTTCATTTTTATTGTAAAATTCCTATTTGTAAACTTGTTAAAGCATTAATTTCTACAATGTATTTTATTAATTTCCGGGAAATCGCAATATTTTTAGTAATTCAAATTTTTTAGTAAATTTCTCATATTTATGGCAATTTTGGAGAGGAATATCAAATTCAAAATAAATTGAAATTTTGTCAAGGAGTTTGCCCAAAAAATTAATGATTTGCAATTGTTTTTAATAAAACGTTTTTAAAATTGCGGGAAAATGCATTTCCGCCGTTCATCGCACGGGCATAACGCTAGTTTGTAATGATTTTAGCCTTAATTACCATTACACATTTTTCCCGCCATTTTTCAAATTTTTTTTTGTAACCATAGACAAAACTATAAAAAAATCCTAAAATGTGAAGAATAAAATGATGGGAAAATAGAGATTTGGTGGTGTAGAGAGAGTGGAGCAGGGTAGTTCGGGGATAAATGATGGGATAAATGACATTCGGTGGTCAGTTGACCTCCCGGCGGGACGGAAGTGAGAAAGCTGGGATTTGTTGTTTGCGTAAGCGGACGGAACGTGATGTCCCTCACGGGATAATTATACAGGAGGCGAGTTTGTGAATTTTTAAAGAGCCGCGGGTGTGTGTGTGAGTCGCGGGAAGCGAAGGTGCCAAGCTGTGTTGACTTTCCTCCTCGCTTTGTGTGAATTTCTCTGAGTTATTGTGTGCTTTTCTTCTCCCTCCGGCCTAAAAACACGGTCTTCCTTTCCCCATTTACGTTTCACTCCTTCACTCAACTAAACTCAACTTCCATGTCTTGAGCAACTCCACACCGCTCCTTCACGTTGGCGGGGATCCTAGTTTTTGAACGGCGCGCGTAATTCTTGAACAGAAAAAAACGTAATTCTTGAACGGCCCCTTTTTCCCTTGATAAAGAGCTAATATGCAGGGCTTTAAACCCGCACAATTCTTATCTAAGACAAGCAAATTGATCCCATGTTTGGACTTTCCACGCTAAATATCGTCTGCGGGGAAGGATCCCAAAGTACTAATTTCTATCCCTTCCACACTGAAATTGGTACTTTTTGATACTTTGCCCAAGATAAGTACGTTTATGTATAGAAGGATCCCAAAGTAAATTGGTACTTTTTGATACTTTGCCGACGATATGGTTAAGGGTCCCAAAGTACCAACTTGTATCCCTTGCACATTAAAATTGGTACTTTTTGATACTGCCACCGACGATATGTACATTTATAGAGGGGAATAATGAGTGAGAGGAGGAATAGTTGAGTTGTTTGTCGTGCTATGGGCAAGGTGCTTTTTTTCCTTTTTCCTTCGGTTCGGTTTTAAGCGGACTGTCGTGTTTATGACGATGGCTCCAGCCAGTCTTTTTCCTAATGCGCTCATGAGTCATTTTCCCTTTTGACTTCTCCAATTCTCTCGCTCTCGCTCGTTCTCTCTCTCTCTCTCTCTTAAGTGACAATGAGTGAAATAAATGAAGGGCGCGTGTGAGGATTTTGATGACAAGAACAACTTCACTCGGACATTTCCTCTCCAAAGATCTCTATCTCCCCACCAACATTACCACACGATGGATTTTCACTGTTTTCCCCTCCCTCCCCAAACCCCTCACCCCAAACAACACCAAGCACCGCACCATAAACAAAACCTATTAATGCAATTACTACTCACTTTTTTCAAAACTCCCTTCGTATTCTCCCTCATTCCACCCATGTCGACGCATTCATAAGGAATCCTCAAAATATCATTATTAAGGACAAATATTACTCGTCCCATATGCATTTCAAATTCCCGCGCCCATTCCTTTCAACACTTTCCGGTTAATCTTTTACACCGATAGGAATTTACATTGGAATTTTGCAAGAGAATCCATTTTTGTGTTTTTCAAGTTGTTTATTTCATAGGAGAACTTTATAATTTGCGAGGATTTTGTAGCAAATTTAAAAGTCGTGAGAATTTTCTAGGATATTTATAAATTTAAGGGAATTTTGTAGCAAAGTCCAAAACTGCGGGAATTTCGTAAGAAATTCGAAAATTGTGGGAATTTTGTAGGAAATTCGAAAATTGCGGGAATTTTGTAGGAAACTCAAAAATTGTGGAAATTTTCTACGATATTTAAAGATCTTGGGCGAATTTTGTAGGAAATTCATAAATTACTTTTTTGCCTATAAAAAATTCAAAAATCGTGAGAATTTCCTAGGAGAAATAAAAATTCGCGCGAATTTCTTACGATAAGAAAAAGTGGCGCAAATTTTCAATGATATTTATAAATTTTTGTGCCAATTTTGTAGGGAATTTAAAAATTGCACTAAAAAATGGTAAAAATATTCTAAGAAATTTAAAATGGTGGGAAGTTTCCAGAAAATTTAAAAATTCCAGGAATTCTCGTCACAATTTAAAGAACCTTGAAGAAGACAAAAAAATTTGAGTGGGATTTTAAATAAAAAATGATGGGAAATTAAAAAAAAATGCGTATGAATGTTCGCGTGGGAATAGAAATGACAGAATCCAATACAGAATTGCGGTAGACTAAAAAGTCAAAAGTGTTCTAACGGTTTTGCGAAGGTAGAATAAGTAATGATGGATTTGGAGTTGAGGTAGGAAGTTGCGGGAGAAGGTTGTGGAAGCGGTCGGGAGGAAGGGAAGAAAGTGTGCCAAGTTGTTGAAAGTGGGAGAGAAGAGAGAGAAAAGAGCGAAAAGAGTCCGTGCGAATTTCTCATGTGAGTAGAGCACCTCCGCTTCCACACTTTACTCGCACAATTTTTACACGCTCCGGCTTCATTGAGAAAAGACGCGAGCGGAGGAAACGGAGGAGAGAGATTATAGGCGGATAGACGCATAGCCCGCATCACCAACTCCGCGTAATGCCCGGGTAGACGGAGGTGAAGGATAACTGCTCCGGCGACAGTCGTCCTTGGCATTGCCTCCCCACACTCCGCAGATCCACCCAAACCCAAACCATGTGCTCCCAACCCAACAGAAACAAGTGCACGCACGTGTCATTCCCAAACATCTCCCACACTCTTCCCAACTCTTCCAACACACTTTCATCCTTCCTCCCCGGGTCAAATCCCGCCAAACACACACTTCCCTCAAATTCAAACACTTTCCTTCCGAATATTTTACATTTCTCTTTTCTCCAATTTACAACTTCAGCTTCTCTAACGTCTTCTTTCTCAAATCACTTCCTACATTTTCCTTAAAATCATTTAATCATTTTTCAGATTATTCTCCACAATTATTTTATGAATTATTTTCAGAATTATTTTCTAGATTATTTTCTGAATAATTTCTAAAGATAATTCCTAAAAATGCACAAAATGAATGTTAAAAATATTTAATAATTTTAAATTTACCCGCATTTTCAGAGTAATTTAAATTTTGCATTCACAAGGTTTCCAGGAGATTTCTGGGTAAATTGTATGGGGGGAAATTGAAATTGGAGCATGGGGATTGTAATGGCGGGAGGTAACGTAATTGATTTAAATTTGACGGTGGCGGTTGAATTGTTTGCAGGGCGACTTGCTGACCGGACTGCCGCCTTCCAGAGGGTCGAAGCGGACCGTTAATTGTGGGTGGGGGAAGCGGTGATGGCCACAACAGCAACTGCAACACTAAATGGCGGGCCAAGAGGTGGGCTCCATACTACAACACTAATTCATTCCGAAGAATCCGGGCAAGATGAGTCGTGCAGGGTGGACAGTAACAGTAGTTTTGACTCGCACGAGGACGCGTCTGCAATGCCCCCCCTCGAGGAAATGTCCGCTTGGCCGGGCTACAAATCCTCGTCCTTTTACCTGGACAGCGTGTCCCAAATGGAGAGTTCCACGGGGAAGAAGCGGAGGAAACAGTCCCGACCAGTCCGCATCCCGGCCTCAGAGGGCGGCGCTCAGCCACCACCCCAGGGGCCGGGGACGCAGCAGCAACTGCCGCCCGCCAGGGCGGCCCACGACCCCCCTGACCCCCACCCCCACACCCACCTGGAAGAGTGCGAGGGCAGTGAGGAGGACGACGTCGAGGAGAAAGAGACAACGACAACGAGCAGCGATGACGTCCACCACCACCCCCACCACCACCACCGAACGAACATCAAGCGGGAGTTCCAAGAGGCGGCGGACTATTCCGAAGACTATGAGCACGAGGAGGAGGAAGAGGCGGGGAAGATGTCCCGCCGACAAGTCCCTCTGAACCTCTCGAGTAACAAAAACCACGGGGACAGCTACCTGGACGGCGCCCTGCCCGAACTCCCCCACAGCAGCAGTTCCTCCTCGCACTTGGCGCAGCTCCAGTTGAACTCGTTGATGGACAATGACAAGACTGAACTTCCAGGACAAGGGACCAAAGACTCGAACCGAAACTTGAATCCGTCTTTTTCCCCGGGTTTGTTTCCACTCATCAGCTCCAATCCCTTCTTTTCATTCTTCCCCCAACAAGGGCAACCCGGGGGGCTGGGGGCGGGTCAGTCCCTAGGGCAACAGGTATTGGCCCAGGGACAGCAGCAGCAGACTTCTGGGGGACTGCATCTCCCACCCTACGGGGGCCTCAACACCCCCAACCCCACTTCCGGCACCCCCTCATCCTCCTCATCCGTCGGCTCCAACCTCCACCCTCCGTCAAATAACCCCAACACTCTGAACAATAACTTAGCGCCCGGCGCCCTCTCCAACATCCCCCCGCAGCGAATCTTCAACCCCGAGGCCTACTGCGACCTCTGCAACAAGGAGTTTTGCAACAAATATTTTCTAAAAACCCACAAGGCAAACAAGCACGGGGTCTATTCCGAAGTCCCCACGACGTCAGCCGGGCTCCCTAGTCAAGTCATGACCCTGGGCATGTCATCATCACCCTCCGCCCCCTTCATGCCCTCACTCCTCCCCAACCCAGTGCCCCAGCAATCCACCGCGCCCTCCAGCGCCTCCATTATTAGTCAAAATATAAAAACTCCCGAACCCTCCCTACTCTCGAAATCCCTGGCCCTCGAGGCCAAGGGCAGTAACAGCAACGGATCGGACCGCGAATCCTTTTGTGACCTCTGCCAGAAAAAATTTTGTAACAAATATTTCCTGAAACGACACAAAGCGAAGATTCACGGATGCCCGATAGAAACGAATGGGTCAAGGGGCAAGAGTTCCTCCCGACAGAACTTCTCCAATGGCCTTGGGGACATGTCTCTCATTATGGGCGCGGAACTGGAGAGTTTGAATGCGGAACTGACCAAGCATCTGGAGGAAGGGGTGGAAGAGGGGGAGGTGGGTCTTTCCGATACCCGGGAGCGGGTCATGGAGAGGATCAACGAGGTTGCGAAAGCTCATCATCAACAGCATCAGCATCAACAGCAGCAGCTTCAGCAGCAACAACAACAGCAGCAAGAGGAAGATGACAAGGAGGACGATCCTTTAAAAATCTCTTCCCTGCCCCTCAAACTGCCCCCCGGATTGGGCGTCTCAAATGAGAACACGTGTCAGTTTTGCTTCCGGGAATTTTCAAATCCATCCTTACTAAGGGCTCACGTGACGAAGAAACACAGACTGCTTCTTCCAACCTTCCCGCCATTTATTCTACCCTTCCAAGGCATGGCCGGCGGGATTTTCGAAGAAACCGCGGAGGCGGGGGAGGAGGGCGGCTACTTCCCGCCCGACCTCCAGAAACCCAACACGGAGGAAATCGACTACGAATGCAACCAATGCGGTCGCTCCTTCCAGACGATCTACCTCCTGCGCATGCACAAGAGCTACTTCCACCCCGAATCGGACGACATGTCGGACATCACGGCGGCCGCCGTAGCGGCGGTGAATAAAATGGAGGAGAGTTCGGACGTGGAGAGCGGGAAAAATACTCCGGTGCCTCAGCGGGAAGACAATAATAAGATGAAGGAGGAGGAGGAAATGGAGGAGGAGCAGGAGGAGGCGGACGCCACGTCCGACTCCGATGACCTCCGCAGACTCCAAACGATGATCATGGAGCTGAACCGAGTCTCCTCCGCCGCCTCCTGGAGTCCCCCGCCGGACGCTCCGAGAAGTCCCGCCACGGGTAACAATTCCTCCGTCTGCGGCATCTGCTCCAAAGAATTCTACTCCAGTTACTTCCTCCAGCAGCACATCCAGCATTTCCACGCCTCACCGGACATCAAGATTGAGACACCGGAAGGGAAAGCGGCTGCGGACGCCGCGAAAAAGCTGGAAATGAGTAAGTTGCCCGTTGAGTTTTTCGACAAAAAGGATTTATTCGAGGGGTCAAAGAAAATGGGGGAACTTTTTGAAAATTCCTCGTCGCCAGGGAAGGAAAGTGGGAAGAATAAGGAATCGGACTTGACGTCATCTTTCCTGACGCCCGGCCCGAAGAGCACGGGGAAGGGTGGGGGCGATAGTTCCGGAAAGCGCCCCAGCCCCTCCTTAAGCCGCAGCTACTGCCAGATTTGCCATAAGGAATTGTGCAACAAATATTTCATGAGGACTCACATGCTGAAAATGCACGGCATCAGCATCGAGAGCTCGACCGGACTCGGCGGCGTCACCTGCGACATTTGCAACAAGGAACTCTGCTCGAAATACTTTTTGAAGGTCCATAAACAAAACACACATGGAATCGTTGAGGACGGACCGTCACCCCCGAATCCTTCAACTCCCGGACCGGTCATGCCCTTGGTCTCCAACTCTCCGCAGGAGTCCCCAGTGAGTCAAAATCAGGCGGTGGCGGACCTGGTCCCGCTACTCGCCAGCAACCCGGTTGAGGTCCAGAACCGCTATTTCTGTCATTACAGCGAGGTCTGTCCGTTTTGCGGACGGCGGTTCCGGAGTGCAAAGTGGCTGAAGACGCATTTGATGGCGGACCACGGGCAGGAGGGCAAGGATAAGTGGAAGAGCATCGAGAAATCCTTGCAGCAGTCCCAGTCCAGAAGACCGCAGAAAATGGGCTCGAGTTCGGGTTCGTCGGGCGGGCGGTCGGGCGGGAAGTCCAAGAGCAGCAAGTCCGGACTGCCGCTGACGAGCAACGGGTCGAGCGGGAATAAGTGCGCGCTCTGCGGGTACCAAACGCCCGACGTCGAGGTCATGAAGGTCCACCTGATCAAGGAGCATGCGAATCAGTTGGGGGCGGACGGGAATTTCGGGAAATTGGGGAGTTTGGAGAATCTGGGGAACTTGGGCTACCAAGACCCGAGCCGGGTAGTGATTGACCCCCTGACCCTGCTCTTCCAGAAGATGGAGGGCGGGACGAACAAGCTCTACCGCTGCGCCTACTGCCCCTTCACCACGAGTCTCCTCGTGTATTTGTACGCGCACGAGCGGACTCACACGGGATTGGCCAATTCCATGACCGCGCCGCAGACTCCGGCGGGGAATTCGGGGGAAAATAGCTTCCAGTGCCCAATGTGCTTCCATAGTTTCCACCACTTGGAGACCTTCCAGCAGCACTTGATCGGACATCAGATGAGCGGCGTCCTAGCGCCCTTCTTCACTCCCGCCACCACCGCCTCTGGCAGGCTCAACTTTGAAAATCCCGCGACCACTGCCGCCGCGGACTTCCCCGCGGGGCTCCTCCTCAACGGAACTCCGGAGGGATTGCTGCTAAGCCTGAAGAACGCGGACGTGGAGGCTCCGGAGGAGTCGGAGGAGAAGTTGTCGCCGGAGAAGAGCGAGGTTAAAGATGATGCGGACGGGGGCGCGGGCGCGCGGAAAAGGCGGAAGATTCATACTTTTAAATGTTCCTACTGTGAGGAGAGCTTCAAATCCCGCGGGGACTGCTCTGCTCACATCCACTTGAGCCACGGGAGGAGGGGGAGGAACTTGTTCCGCTGCCGGAAATGCAAGTTCCACACTAATCTTTACCCCAAACTTCTCGTCCACAACCGTGTCCACCATTCCATCTTTCGCGGCCAACAAGTAAGCCATATTTTTTTTCGATTTTTATACAAATTAGTGTAAAAAAGCATCTTTTGCAATTTCAAGCATTAAAACACATTTTATTCATATCGTCGACAAAGTATCAAAAAGTACCAACTTTAATGTTGAAGACATAGAAATTGGTACATTAGGATCTTCCGCCAAGGATATGGTTTTCCTATGTAAAATGTTAACGTCTTTGATAAATACACAAATTCCCCATTTAAAAATACTACAGGAACTTCCTTGTTTAGGTAAATATAAAAATTTCCCGCCTACAAAATGAACGTCTTTTCTCCCAGTAAAATAAATAATGAAATTGGCGTAAAAAAATAAAATGAACAAAACGGATGAGAATATTTGTTGAAAACTTTTTTGGATGATAAAGAAATCGGAGGTGGAGAGTACTAGAGGTGGAAAGTGTGTGTAAAAAGAGAGTAAGTGAATGGAATGGACGTGTAAAAAGGGAGACGGAAATATTTTTCCGCTGACTTCTCCTTCGCCTCCTGCCTGCTCTGCTTGTGCAATGAGAAAGCGTGTGAATAAAAAAGGAAGGAAATGGAAGTTTGGCCGGAGGGAGAGGCTCATTGACATTCATAGACTGCACCTGGAGCCATGTGCTCACTCAACACAACTTATTCTCACCATGCTAATTGCCCACCGCAGCCGCCTCCGTCACTTCGCCAAACTCCGACACAATTTCCACAATCTCATTCACAAAATCAAATCTCTCACACACTTCTCCACTTCCCCCTCCAATTATTTTTATCATCCAATTCCACCGCCGTATGAAGGGATTTAACGCCGACATTTTCACCTCAACATTCCACAATCTCCCAATAAATTTACAATTTCCCTTGGAAATTAATTGTTTTCTTCGATTAAAAAATCTTTTCCCTTGAAAATAAATTATTTTTTTAAATACAAAAATAATTTCTCTTGAAAATAAATTATTTTCTTTAAATACAAAAATAACTTCTCTTGAAAACAAAATATCCCGGAAAATAAAAAAAATAATTCCTTGAAATAAAAAAAATTCGCTGAAATAAAAAAAAAATTTAGGTGTAAATACATAATTAATAAAATGAGAGAGCGTTTGTTGTGTGGAATAGTGTGTAAGATTGAATTGGGTGTTGTTTCTATTTGTAAAAAAAAGTGTAATGGTTGGTCGTATGAGTGGATGAAAAAAGCGTGGAGGATGCAGTGTTTGAGGCCGTATTTTGTTTTGTTTGGAAGTTTGCTGGGAAGTTTAAGAGTGAAGGTATGGGACCCGGGAGTGTCTTTATATTTGAATGGTGTCCCATTCGGAGGCTAAACAGTTTTCAATATGAACCTAATTGGATTTCAGAAGCAGTCGAGTCAACCTCCAGGGTCTTTCAATGGCTCGCGTGGTCCTCCATATGCCTCACTCTTTTTAATCCCCATTCTTCCCTTTACTTTCTCCTTTCTCTCTATTTCTCTTTCTTTCCCTCTCTCTCTCTTTCTCTCCTCGTCCTCTAATCTCCATCACTCACAACCCTTCAACTCTTATCACCTCCCGCATTCCCCCACTTTAAACTCTCAAGGCGCCAATTTTACAACATTCTCACCTTCCACTTCCCCCCGACCAACACCTTTCTTTCTTCATAGGGGCAATTCAATTATCACGCCATCCTCACTTTTACACGCTCGCCCATTTCTACCAATTTATCTCATATTTCTCTTTTTTATCGAATTTTTCCTTGTCGTCAGCGTTTTTTACTGCGTACTCAGAATTCCAATTAAAAAATTAATTTACGGGAAAACTCTGTTTTTTTGTTTGGGAAAATTCAATTTTTTATGAAAAAGTTCTAATTTTTGTATGGGGAAATTCTATTTTTTTATATGGGAAAATTCTATTTTTTGTATGGGAAAATTCTATTTTTTGTATGGGAAAATTCTATTTTTTGTATGGGGAAATTCTTATTTTTGTATGGGGGAAATTCTATTTTTTGTATGGAAAAATTCAAATTTTTGTAAAACTTTCAGGTTCTTTTAAATATTACAAGAGAAAGTAAGAAAAACAAGAAAAATTTAGAAAATTGTACGGATTATTTTTTTTAATATTTGGCGGGAATTGGGCAATTTGAATGGAGAAAATAAAAATAAAAGGGAAAATGAATAGAAAAAATGGGTGGGAGAATGTGAAATATAACATGAATGAAGAAATGGGAAAAGAGACTCTGGAGGGAGAAAATGGAATTTAAAAATAAAATATATTGGAAAATAGAGAGAATGGGTTGGAGAATGGGGAAGGAGGGAAAAATAAAAGTTTGGGTGGGGAATAGTTGGGCGGCAGTAAAAATTAATGTGACAAGGAAGTTGTTTAGGTGAGGATCGGGAATGGAATCTCATTTATTTGTCTATTAAATGAGCTCTTATTTGGTCCATAAAGTTATTTACATGAAACATTGCCGTGGAGAAAAGACATTGGAGAGAGAGACGGGCGCAATTAAATTTAAAATTAAACTCCCCTCCCGCGGGAGGACTTTTTTCACTCCCAATCTCTCCCTCACCGCTCTTTTCTCCTTCCTATCTCCTCCATCATCCCCATCAACTTGTAATCTTCCCTAAATTACCTTCATCCTTTATTCACCTTTCCTCCTTTTACTCCCAAAATCACCTTCCAACCTTTCCCTTTCCACATCTCTCTCTCTCTCTCTCTCTCTCTCTCTTTTCAACCAAAACTACAATTTTCCCTTTTTTTCTCATCCTCCAACATTTTCTCTTTCCCTTTTCTCCTCCACATTTTCCTTATTTCTCTTTTTCATCCTCACGCTTTTAATTTACAGAATTTTTATATTTTCAACAAGAAATATCAGTTTTAAATTAATACGTTTAAGAAATTTAAAAAAATTTTAACGATTAAAAAAAATTAAAATAATTTTTAAAAATTAAAAACGATTTTTAAAAAAATTCGTTGATTAAATTTGCACAGTTTTGCCCACGTTTTATTTGTTTTTTCCCCGGTTTTTGTGTGTTGGCATAAATAATGCGAAGGGGAAAGATGTTATTGTCGAAAAGGGGTTTAAGATTATGCGGAGCCTTCAAGTTAAAGATTTTAATCCTCGGCAAAGTCACTGCGTCCTCATTCCTTCTCTCAAAGTTCCATTTATTTCCCCATAGTCAAGAGGATTTTGTCTCCTGACAAGAGTTTTTCTCCATATTTAACCCTTCAGGTGTAAAATACCTTGTCCTTCTTCTAGTGTTCAAAGGAGCGGCACACCATCAAAACAGTCGTCAGAAGCGGACGTTGCAGTCCGGAATGGAAAATGAAAAATTGTCTGGAATAAAAAGTCTAAAATGAAATATAGAAAGCGGAATTTTTCGGACGAAAAAAGTTTAAAATGCTTTGGAATACATAATCCTGGATTTCTGCGCATGAATTTCAAGGAATTCTTGTTTTTTTATCAAAATTAAACAATAAAAAAACAAATCTAAAAATAAATTCCAAACAAATAGATTCCAAACAAATGAATTCCTAAACAATAAATTCCCCAAAAAAATCCCCAAAAAATTAGAAAAAAATAATTTCCAAAAATAATAAATTTCCAAAAAATCAGCAAAAAACCTGGAAAAAAGAATTAAAATAGTGTGAAAAAATTGAAAAGATTGGCTGATTTGAATTGAAAATGGTTTCAGGGCGGGAGAATGTTAAGTGGAAGTGGGGAAAGCCGGAGATTCGGGGACTTGGACTTGGCGGGGAAGAGGAAGGACTGGAGTTCGGACTTGCCGCAGGGCCGGGCAATTCCTCAGCAGGGCTTCGGAGACTATTTAATGCAGGGCTTCCTGCTGTCCACGTCGGACGAGGAGCGGAAGGAGCGCGTGGCTGTGGGAGGGGTCAGTGACCGGGGAGAAGTGACCTCGTCGGAGGAGCGGGAAGTTGTGGAGGAGACCCTGAGCCACAATAATAATCACAATTGTGCCAACAACAAGTTTCAGTCCGGTTTCTTCGTTCCGTCTTTAGTCTACCTGCCCGTTCGAGAAAAGGTTAGTCAATCAGTCCGTGTCTCTTTCTCACTCACGCCCACGTCCTAAAAATTATAAAAACGATTAGCGGCAAGATTCAAAACAAACAACAACGTCATCGCCATTTTTCAAACCTAAACTATATTACCACCAAAAAATTCAAAGGAGCCACTGACAGGAAAAGTAACGGGAGTTTTTACACATTTCAAATACCGCGACTCTTCGAATCACCATCCCAATCAAATTGGGAACATTTTTAAACTAATTTTAATTCAAACACACACGACTCTTCAAATAAATAACGAAACACATTTTTTAAATTTAAATTAAAATTAAAAACACATCTTCGAAGTAACAAAAGTAACTCTTCAAAAGGATTCACAATTCTTCAAAACGATTCACAATTCTTCAAAACGATTCACAAATCTTCAAAATGGGTAACAAATCTTAAAATTAAGTTATTAAAAATTCAAATAAACCCGCGAATCAAATCAGAAATACACGATAAATTTAATGGTAAAAGTGTTTAAATTTAAACGCGGGGAACTTCAAATTAAAAAAAACAAAGAGTCTCAAAGTTTTTAGCGTTTTTTTTTTTAAATTTAATCAAAAAATCTGACCGTGAGAGTCTCTGAGCAGCGCGAATTTTCAAATCAGGGCGAGTCTCCGAATATTGTAAAATCTCCGAATATTATAAAAACTAGTAGCGGGGAAAACATTTTTGAAAAAATAAGTGCGGGAGAAGTTGTAAACAAATAATAAAATTATTCAAATTTAGGGCGTCACTCACGTGTAACTTTGGCGGGAGTTCAAAAAATTAAACAAACGGCGGAGAGATGTTTGTAAAATTTTAAAAAAGTATTAATGATAAATGAAAATTCCTAAAGGATTCTGAATAAATACTTCTTTTGCTATTTAAAAGAGGAGAAAAAGAAGACAGAGTGTGGGGAAATGTGAAACTAACCACACGCGCGCGCTGTACACAGGAAGATAAAGAAGAAGAGATATAAGAGATAATGTAGGATTGTAAGGTTGAGAGAGGAAAAAGGGTTGGGAAATATAATATTTGGAAGGGTTGGGCAAATGTGAATCAACACGGAGGGAAAATGTTGACAAATGACTACAAATGCAGTATACCGAAATATGTACGAAATAATAATTTTAAGGCAGTCCCTATTTAGGCATGACGGTACATAGGAGAAACGACGCGAGACTTTTTGGAGGCGCCAAAAAGCAGACATTTTAAAAATATACTAATAATTATTATAATTAAATAATAATATTGGCAGAGCCTTATTTAAGCATGGCTTGACCAATAATAAATCTGATCGAGTGCGAGGAGGGAAATTTGATCGAAAATAGACAGACGCTAAGCGAGGAGACAAAGATTTGAGTAGTCAAAATGGAGAAAGTATTACTAAATTAACGCAATTAATATTATTTATGGGTAGAACTAATAAAATTTTAAATATTCCTGTGGGTGTAGTGATCATTATTTTTAAGATCATGTTATATTCACCATTAGTATTATCATTATTACATTACACACAACAAGTAGACTGGACTTTACAAAAGTCCTTGAAAAATTCATTTATTCCATTAGATTATCACAATTATTACAATCTTTTACATCTTATTCTAGAATTTACAATTAGAAATTCCGGCAGGGGCCCTAAATGCACTTTTTTTAAATTTGCCGCGAAATTCAAATTTATTCAAGGAATCTCTTCCCGTTTAGTTAATGCTTTCTTCTGACTTTTACAGATTTTCAGAATTTCCGGGAATTTCAATTTTTAAAAATTTCTTGAAATTCTTATTTTTACAATTTTCCTTGGAATTCTTAAATTCACAATTTCTCTCGGAATTTTTTAATTTGTTAAAAATCTGGGAATTTAAAATTGGGAATTTTCCCGGGAAATTTAAAATTGTCAATTTTCCCGGGAAATTTAAAATTTTCGATTTTCCCGGGAAATTTAAAGTAATGAATTTTCCCGGGAAATTTAAAATTGTCAATTTTCCTGGGAAGCTTAAAATTGTAATTATTTCTTGGAATTTAAAAATTTTCTACATTAATTTGGTTTTCCAAATTAGAGAAACCCCCAGAAAAATCGAATTTGTCATGCTTTAAATAATACACTCGGAATTTTCGGGAAATTTAAAAAGTGCGTTTTTGGCGGGAAGAATCCCGTTTGGGAAAACATGTTGAGCTGCAGAGAAAAGGCGACAAAACTCGTATACGTTACTGGTTCTTTTTTCTGTGTATATTGTTGTATAGTTACTGACTAATAAAAAATAATATGGGAATGGTAAAAATGGTAATTATTATTATTAGAATCTAAATAGTAGAAGTTCCTTCCTACAATGACTAAATAAGAGTTTAAATAAAGTAAAATGAAAGAAAAAGGTGCGTGTGAAATAAAATGGAGGAGCACACACGTGACTTGACTACAACTAAAAATTTGAAATATAATTATAAGTACTGTATACATATATAGTTGCTGCATATATACATATATATATATTAATTCATAACATATACATATATATATATATATATTAAAAATGAAAATGAAATGTGTAGGTGAAATAAAATATATTTTAAGAGAAAAAAGTACACTTGGACGACGAAGGCGAAGTTGTTTTAAATAAAATATAAATTGTGTACCAAGAGACGTCGCCAGACCACATTTCTCCTGGCGATTTACGATTCAATTTTTAGACGCGCGAGAAGAGAAACGGAAGAGGGAAAAAAATCCACTTTTTGACGCTATAGAATTCTAAATATTGTACTGTCGATGTTTAATAAGGGGAAATGAAATCTAGAATATTAAGGGAAATATTAGGAATTTGTAAGGAGGACTTAGTAAATCGTAGGGAAATGATAACCAAAAATATGGAATGCACTGGGGAAAATCAACTGGCGTGTTCGCTCTGTTCCAAACTACAACGACTGTGATGAGAGCACGCCTTTGAGATTCACACAGTGATCTGCATTATTATTAATTAATATATTATATAATATATAGAAATATTAATTGTAAATACATAAATATTATAATATTAATCAATTAATTAATTATTAACACTTTTAAATACTTTTACCTCAAACCATTATTTCTCTTACTCATCATCTTACATTAATTCTTTTATTATTCAAAATAATTACCAAAATCCTCTCCCGAGACGAAAAATCAAAAATGGTTCCTTAATCCAATCAAACGTTATTATTGCAATATTTACCAAAATTTGCAATCGCTATTAATGCAAAATGAAATGAATTATTCCAGTCATTAAAAATAAATATGTATTTCTATAGATACACAAAAGTCATTATCGCAATTCCTGGGGGAAACTCGCAATTTTATTATTCCAATAATAATAAATTATTATTATTATTATTCCAGTCAATATTCCAGTCAATTTTCTAGTCCAGAATTTTTTAATTTAAGAAAGAAAAAAGCAAAGAATTTTGACGATTCCCGTATTAACAAATTGTAATAATTATAAATTCAGAAATTGTTTTTAATTTTACATAATTTCTAAGTTCAATTTGTAATTTTATTTTATTATAAGTTCAATTTAATTTGTAAATACAATTTTAATTTAATTTTAAATTAATTTATTTGAAAAATTCAGGTAAAGTTGTTGTGAATATAAAATTCCCTTAAAATTTAAAATTGCCGCCTCTAATCTTTCGTTAAATTTTTGAAAGCCATTTAACATTATTTAAAATCCACCGGGATGGTTGAATTGTTCTGGATTTTTGGACTTGATTGTCCCTTTAAAATAAATTCTGGGGGTGATTTCGAGTCGAAATTGGAAAGAAAGAAGGGTAATGAGAGGTTTTTTTGGAATGAAATGTCTGGCGGGAGATTTGAAAGGAGAGGATGACAGGCACGTGTGCGTGTAATGGAATGGATGGGAAAGCGGTTCGGTGAAATGTTTGCGTTGTGGAAAGGAGGAAAAGAGAAAGAAGAAGAAGCTGCGGTCAGTTGAGGGAAAGAGGAATTGTGGAGAATTGGGGAGAGAATGGCGCGGGAAGGGTTTGAAGGAGTTCGGAGTTGTGGAATGTTGTCGAGTGCGCGGGTAAGTGGGAGAGAAAGGTGAGAGGAGCTGTTGGAGGGCTCTTTACTCCTTTTGCCACGGATACCCCAATGGATTATTTAAGGGCCTTGAGTTTTTGAGGCCGCTTCAACAACACATTGTGACCATTAAGAGTCCCACTCTCCCACCATTTCCCGCCATTCATTATCAACGAGAGCAGCTCAAGTGGCAATCACCAGCTCATGCATTAATTATCAATTTATATTTCTCACACTCCACACTGTCCCCATTATTCCCAACCTAAATCAATCAACAAATCACTGCCATTTTTTGGCTCCAAATTTAAATTTTTTAAATTTTAATTTTTAATTTCCCGCCCCTGAAACGAATTTTAAGTTTTTATTAGATTAAGTTTAACTCTTTTGCTCGTTGAAAATGTGAGAGCGCTGCGCGGATTGGGAATAAATAGTTGTTTTGATTTGACGAAGATAATATTATGGAGTTGCATTTTAGGGAAAGGAAATTATTGATTGGTTGGCGGGAGGAATTAATAAGGAAAGGAACTAATGTGCCGGTCCACTTGTGCCTTCTTCGTTCACACTGCCTGCCAAAAATAATTCTAATTCCTTGCTCCTGCGGTTTCCTCCGCTCCTTCCCAAATCCGCAGTCCTCTCCTCTTATTCTCTCCGATGAATGTCACGGCCGTAAATGGAGCAGACGAGGAAGCGGAGTAGAACAATTCCAAAGCCCCGTCATTTTACTTTTCAAATATTTCCCTTCTCCGCACTTTTCTTTACGTCAAAATCCATTTTTCTTCCTTTCCTTTCCCCTTTCTCCATCCTAGCTTCTGAGCTCGGGGATTTAAATTGTTTTTTTTAAATTCATTTGTCTTAGGTATTCCAATTATTTTAATCAGATTTCCATTTCTAATTTTTTTCATATTTAAACTTGTTTTCATTAATTTTTTTTAAATATTTAAATTCTCAAATATTAATTTTGAAAAAGTTATTTTAGTCCATTAATTAATTACAGACAAACTCATTCGAAAATGGATTTGTTTATTTTTCCAATATTGAGGAAGGCGGGAAATTTATAAAAATTGTGTAGAGCGGGAAATTTAAAAAACTGAAACGCGTAAAAGCAAAGCCTAAAAATTGTTAAGAGCGGGTTTTTTTAAATTAAAACGCGTGGAAAATACGGTTGGAAATGAAAATAATGGACGTGGAAGAAAAGCGCGGGAGTTTTGAGGGAATTTGGAGTGCCGGTGCGGGTAAACTAGTGAGGTGAGGAGCAGGGAAGAGTTGAGAAGAGAGATGAGGAGATGAGGTGTGGAAGGAGGAGAAGGAGGAGAAGGAAT
Source organism: Lipothrix lubbocki (assembly GCA_034696945.1). Taxonomy (NCBI): domain Eukaryota; kingdom Metazoa; phylum Arthropoda; class Collembola; order Symphypleona; family Sminthuridae; genus Lipothrix; species Lipothrix lubbocki. Next base: position 54,688 of record JAQGAK010000490.1, on the reverse strand, counting down.
GGAAATGATGTGAATAAGTAGAGTGAAGGTTTGAGTGTTGGTCGGACAAGGAAATTTGGAGGGGAATTTCAATCGATGGAGTCTTGTGTGTGTGCGCTCGGAGGAGCAAGTGATTGTAATTCCCATAAAGCATTCTAATGAAAATGATAGGAAATGAGTGGAAGTAATCCATTTGTCTTGACTAAATCAGGTTTCCCTAAAAACGAGAAGAGCGCTAGACTTCCCAACCGCCTATCCCCAATACTCGCTTAATAGCCAAAAGGTAGCAATTCACCGGCAATTTAATTGAGCTCCTCTCCAACTCTCATCATTTCCACGAATCATTTCCCCACCCAATCCCAGCCACCCGCATTCCCTCTCCCCCCCTCTCTCTCTCCCCCTCTCCCCACCCCTCACCATCCTAATTACACATGTCCTATCTTCCCTTACAAATATTTCCATCTTTTCCCAACACTTTCTATATATCCTTCACATTTATTTTCCCATTTCCCCCCATTTTTCGTCCCACATTTTCATTTCGAAATTCTCCCTTTCGATGCGATTCTTCATTTGGCGCAATTCCCGATGTTCCACAGAAAAATCAAATAATTTGTCCAATAGCCCATTTTTCTTCTCATTCAATATTGTCAGTCTGGATGCGGAGGATTTCAATGTTGATGCAAGACTTTCATTCAAGGATTCTCAATTCTGGTCGAAAATTGTCCATATTATGCACAGCTTGATAGTTTCAACGCCTGCATTTTCATTTTCGATGCAAAATTGTCATTATGTATCCGTCGATGCCAATTATTCTATGTCGATGCAAAATTTTGATTATCGATGCAAAACTACCACTTGATTTCAGTGCAATTTTTCTTTCCGGCGCAAGATTCTATGTTGACAAATTTTTAAGTCGATGCAAGACTTTTAATTTCATTAGCAAATTTCCATTTTCGAGGCAAAATATGTTGTGTTTCGTAGGCATTTTGTTTAATTCAATGCAATTTATAAATTTCAAAATTGTTTTTTCTAAATTTCAATTATCGATGCAAAATTTCAATTGTCGATGTAAAATTTCAATTGTCGATGCAAAATTTCAATTCTCGATGCAAAATTTCAATTCTCGATGCAAAATTTCAATTCTCGATGTAAAATTTCAATTATCGATGCAAAATTTCAATTATCGATGCAAAATTTTCATTCTCGATGCAAATTTAGAATTTCAATGGAAAATCTGTCCTGCCAATCGGGAATTGGCATCTCGTCAATGCAAATGATATCCAGCTCCTAAGGAATATTTCCGCCTTGAATTTGGTAAAATGAGCTCCGGGAAGAAGAAAGTAAAATGATTTTTTTGTAAATCTGTAGTGAAAATAATGGCGTGCTGTTTGGAAAATGGTTGATTGGGTGATTATGACTTTTAGTGAATGGGAAGATGTGTGGTGGAATGTGAGGAGGATTATGTGTTGGACGGTGGAGCTTGTTGGCTTGGTTTCTGGTGAAAAGGCATGTAGGGGAGAGTATTTTGTTGGGATGGCTCGGAGGGAAAGAGAGAGAGAGAGAGAGAGAATGAACGAGTGAGAGAGAGAATGAACGAGAGAGAGAGAGGAGACTCCAGGAGAGAGGAAGGTTGTTCAGAAAGGCAAGGCATTAAAGAAATAAAGTAAAGACGAGGCCTCAAGTTGTGTGCATGACACTCTATTACCTATACATACGTAATTATACATAGTGCTGGGCCATAATGCCCGTGCATACGGCAGTCGGAGTCAAAGTTAAAGTTTGGTTGGATGGAAAGCGATCTAATCGATAACTTTGACTCACACACACACACACACAGTCACTGCTCCTTCAACTCAACTCACTTTTCCCTCCTTCTCCCAAAACTCTCCGGCCGGAGCACTTGGCATTACACTTTCTTATATATGTACATACCTACTCCAGGTCCTGTTGTTGCGGTGCATAAGGGCGGACACATCCAAGAGTCCAGTCCGAATGATGATTAAAGTATTGGCGGGAGGGACAGATCATATATGCAGGCAGACTCCAATCTCTCTCTCCTTCTTTTTCCCTCTCTCTCTCTCTCTCTCACGTTTCGTAAATACAAAATCTTTTCCAAAACTATTCCTTCTTCCCATTTCCCAGTCTTACACACTGACAAATCCCTATAAGAAATCTGTATACAAGAAATCTGTATAGAAGAAAGGACGCATATACATATATACATGTGTATCTTGTCCTTCTTCTCGCCTCCGTATGTGTCTTATACACATTTTGCTTTAATACAAATGCCGTCGAATTGGACAAAGTTTGCTTTATCAGGAATTTCTCTCTAATATTTCCCACTTGCTCCTCTCCAACTTCTTCGTCTATTCGTCTTCTACTTCTATTTCTTCTATCCGTCTCCTCATTCTCATTCTCCTTCTTCTTCTTCGTCGTCTGCTCCTTTTTCTTCTTCATCTCCCTGTAAGACCGACTTCTCACTCTCTGTCCATCTCACGACGTCACGACTCCACGCACCAAAGCATTAACATACAATACTTTATTATTTATTATTCTTTTTCTTATTTTCCCATTCCCAATCCCCTCATCTTTTCTTCTTCTTCTTCTTCCATGTCATTTCATTTTTTTCTTATTATTATTATTATCATTCCTCATTTTAGTCATTTGTTTTGCATTTGCACGCCGTATTTCCGTATTTTTTACATTTCCCCCGCCACCACCAGTTTGTGCATTTTAGCGGGACTTTCCCTATGGGGCGCGTTTGTATTTTGAATTATTTCTGTATTATTAAATTATTTATAATTTTTTTTAAATTGTGCAAACTATTTTTAAAATTAATAAATTAATTTACAAATTTCTTAAAATTATTTTCAAAATTATTTATAATTAGTTTTAACATTATTTATAATCATTTTTAAAATTATTTTCACAATTAATTAATTTACAAATTTGTTTAAATTATTTTTAAAATTGTTTATAATTATTTTTAAAATTGTTTATAATTATTTTAAAAATTATATAAAATTATTTAAAAAATTTGTAAAATTATTGTTAATATTGAAATGAATTTTGAAATTTGTGGTGACTTTGTCGCCAGTTGTAATTGTGGTGGTGACATTGTGGACTGGAATGTGAGAAGGTAGGAAAGGTGAGAGAGATGTTGATGGGGCGGAAGAGAGAACTGAGGGAAGTGAAGGGACGGGAGAGTGGTGAGAGTTGTTGTGGTGATTTGGTTTGGGACGTCGTGTGGCTGTGGCTGTGACTTGGAGTGGAAAGTGGAAGTGATGGTCTGGATCTTTGGTGTTTATGTTTGGGAAGTGTTTGGAAGAAGAGGTGGATTTGACTAAGAGATGAAGAGATGAGTGGCGTGGTGGGTGATAGTTGCCTGCCTCCGTCCCGACGTCCACGCCAGTCCTCGTTACGTCAACTTCATCCCTTTCCCGCTTTCCCTCCCCAACATCCAATAATTATACAACACTTGTCACACACAATTACAACCACTCTCCCCCTAATAAATAATACACACGGCCCCAATTTCTTACCAATTCTTATGAAGATTCCCACTTTCCCACTCCGAGAACATCCGGCAGATCCACCTGATTGGCACGAGAACCCACACAATCCCAAAATCTAAATCTCAAAGTACAACTAAAACATCCTCATCCGCATCCTCACTATATGTATTGTTTTTTATATCCAATATAATTACTCGTATACACTTTCACCATCTCCATACAGTAATCACCAAATCTTTCCTATATAAATATTCCCGCTCCTCCATTGTCGTCGTCTTCTTTCTCTTTTTAACAATTTAAACTTTCTACTCCAGTTTCTATAATTATCTGTATACACTTTCCCCACACAATGGAATTAGCTCCGTGAAACGTGCCTGATAAAGGGGGAGGCCTCAGCTCCAACGGGGAATCCACCAGAGCTTTCTGTATACAAATCTACTCCTGATGCTCCCCGTGATTCTCTTGATTTCCTACTCAAATCAGCGGAAACTCCACATTTTTTCCTTCTCAGCTCTTCATTTTTAAATCTTGTGCGGAAATATTTTATTTTCGGGGAATAGTTTGTATAGTCATTTTTTCATTCTTTATTTCATTCTCACGCGTCTTTAGCCCTTCAGTTCAATTCTAGGTCGTTGATTTCTTAGTGTTGGCGCAAATTTCATATTTTAGCGCGAATTTTTAATATCCGGCAAATTTTAAGTTTTAGCGCAAATGACAAATTTTAGCGCTAATTTTAAACACCATAAAAATTTCAAATTTTAGCGCAAATAAATTTTAGCGCGAATTTTAAATTTTAGGCAAATTTCAAGTTTTAGCGCAAAGGACAAATTTTAGCGCGAATTTTAATACCAGGGAAATTTCAAATTTTATCACAAATTACAATCGGGCGAACTACAAATTTGAGCGCGAATTTCAAATTTTAGCACGAACTAAAAAGTTTAGGCAAATTCTAGTGCAAATTTTAAATGCCAGCGCAAATGTTGTCGCAAAATTTAAACAAAATATTTTGGAGCATTTTGGCATCCAATAGATCTCCTTGAAAATAAATTAAAAAATAATTTCCGCCGAGTTTAAAATTTGAGCAAGTATGAGCGAAGTATGATTTTGCATGGGAAGTGTTCTGAAGTGGTTGGTGGGAATTGTTTTGAAATAATTGAAATAAGTGATTGGTGAAAAGTGTATGTTTTTGAAGAGAATGGAGTGGAAATTGAATGGAAAGCGATAGTAATAATTGTAATATTTTGTATATTTGTTGGGTGGTTTGGTGGGGGACAGTGGATTTGGTTTGGACTGGAATGGTTGGGAAATTGGAGTGGAGGAAATGAGTTTGTTGGCGGAAAATGGGGAATTGATTGGAGACGAGATTGAGGCTGGTGATTTGCAATGTAAACAAGGGGAGAAGGCGGCGGAGATTAGGAATTTTGCAAGATGTTTGTGTGTTTGGGAGAGTTGGGCAAGTCTGCGAGGCAGCGAGTCGCTTGCATAATTTTCCGGACCAGAGGAAAGGAAAGGAAGGGAAAGGAGAAAGGAAAGCGGAGAAATGGGAGAAATGGAGAGAGAGAGAGGAGACTTGTTACAAGGCTTAAACGCCACTCATTAACTTGTATTGATTATTCTCCAATCTGGAGTTCAATTCCCACACGCACACCCCACCACCACCGCCACCACCACCAACGCCAACATCCACAATTCCACAACTCATCTGGCAACAGCCACAAAATATCAACCAAAAACTTATCACCACCATTTTATTTTATCATTACCAAAAGTCCTCCTCCTCCTCCTGTCCAGACCCCCAAAACTCCCGGCCAAATCACGCCGAGGACTCAAAATCCGCAAAATGTCCCAACGTCCTCTTCATTAATTAACCACCCAATTCATCAATACTCCCTAATTAATTCCAAACAAATCAACTCTTCTCCTTCCCAAACCCATTCCAGCCTCGTCACCTCCTCCCGACATTTTTTTATACTTCATTCCCCCCCCCCCCCCCGTAAAATTCTCAATTTTATTTCAATTTATTCCATATTTTAATTTTTAATTAATTTCTCATTTTCGTGGATTTTTCAAAATAATTAATAATATTTTTTAAAATTCTTGATTCATTTGTATCAAATTAATTAAAATATGGAGATTTCCATTGTGAATGATTTAAATTAATTAATATATTTAAAACAAATTAATCATTTAAATCCTGAAATTTCCCGCCGTCCAACTGTCATTACTGGAATTCCCAGCTTCCTTTTAATTGTAATTAAAATTTCTTGCTGAGAAATTACAATAAGTTCAAAGATTCAAACCTCCCGCCTTATTAAGAAATTAAACAATGGAAAAATGGAAAATTGTTGAATTTAATTTGCGACCTAAATGCAAATATGCAATTAATTGACTTTATTTATTGCCCCCCGCCCCCGTACAAAATAAATTTCGGGATAAATATATAAAATTAAAGATTTCCGCGTAAGCAAAGTTTCTTGAAAGGAGTAATTTAAAATTTAAAGGAATTTAAAGGGAAAGTAGTAAAATTTGGGAAATTCCTAAAAAAAATATAAATAAAATGCTAATAAAAATCACTATGCTGCCTTATCGCCCATTCTAAATGAAAATACACCCAAAAAGTGATATTAAAACTTTAAAATGAATCCAAAGTTGTTGAAAAATTAAATAATATTTGGTTTATTCAGGATTTAGGAGGAGGAAGGTAGTCAGGAGCGATATTATTATTATTTTCATTAATATTATTGTTACGGAATTCATGAATTCAATCTCCAATGCCGTCGCAAGCCTGTGAAACTCAAATAAATACTTTGGACGATGAGAATAATAAATTGAATTAAAACTATTGAATGAGAGAAATCTCACGCTTGGTAATTAAATTTAAAAAATAAATTATCCTTACAAAATGTGATTTCCGTGTAATAAGAAAGACGCTAGTCCTCTATTTCTTTGTGGTGATCCTTGTCTTGTCTTAATTTTAATTAGTATTATTGTAATTTAATAATTTAATTAATTTGTGTAAATAATTTTATATTATATAATAATTTTACTTCATTTTATTCAGCTGCATCTTCAGTTTTTTAATAATTAATTTGCATTGTCGTGGATTTTAATTATTGTTAATTTTTATTTAATTTTTAATTAATTTTTTTTTAAATAAATTTATTTTTATTGAAATTAATTTTAATTGTATTTAAAATAAATTTGGCTGTAATTGGTGTAAATGAAAAATTGTAATTTGTTGTAAAACTAGTCAAAATTGCATCTAGAAAGCATGGGAATGATCCTGTCTGGTCAATGTTATTTTAATTAAAAACAAGCTTTATTTTGGAATTTTAGATTAAGAGAAACTTATTATTATTATTATTATTACGGTTGTAATAATTAGGATTAATTAAATTGAATTTGCAGTAGAGAAGAGAAATTATTTGTGGCGTGTGTGGTAGCTCGAAAAATCGCATGTTAAAATATTACTATTAATTATTATTATTAATTAATATTAGCATTAGTATCATTTGTAAATCTGAGTGAATAATTCAATGGTGTGTAGTAAATGTATTGTTATCATCATCATGGAAATATTAATTTAGTCATAAAATTAATTAATAAATTATTATTATTAATGGAAAAAAGGGAAAAAGTAAGTTGGGCGAAGGACGAGACGAGCAGACGCCTGATTTTTTGTCTGCGTGTTTTTCTATAAATAAATAATAACTAAATAAATAATATATTGCTACTACTAATGTTCTACACATGTTGACAAATGCGTTATTACTATTGACTAATGGAGAAATAATAAAAATTATTATTCATATATACGAATTTCCAGGAAAAAAGAAACGATGAGAAAATAAAGTTCAATTCAATGCTAATTATTTCCTACGTTGTCCTTCATTTTTTTTATGTCGTCCCGCTCGCTTCCTCATTTGCATTTTATACATTTTCTTTTTTATCTAATTCTCCTTCTAATGTTTACATGTGCATTTTTTTACCAAATTAAAAAAAATCAACCTTCTTCTAGCATGACCATTTATGACGAGTAAGTGTGTCAAAGGTGAGAGTTTTTATTTTTATTTTTTCATTAATGGCAGAATTTAGTATGTTTGACAATTTTATTAAAAAATGCATTGTCGTGTCGTGAAAAAATTATCGTGTTTTGCATTTTATAATTTTGCATTCGTGATCTTATATTGCATTTTTGTGATTTACATAAAATGGCGTAAAATTTTGTCTGCATGGAAAATAATATAAATATTATTTATTTATTCTAAATTTGACAAATTGCATGGGAAAAAGCATGAGAATAAATTTGGTAATAATAAATAAAATCGGGAATAATAAATTAAATATTATTTTTTGGAATAAATTTACGGATGAAGCCGTCGTGACCAAGAACGTTTTTCTAATATGTAAAAATAATATTCGAATAATTATATGGAGGAATAATTATGCGAGAAATTAATTATGAATGCAGTTCTACAATGGGAGCGATACGCTCTTTTAATTCGCATTCTCTCTTTTTATTTCGTCTAAATCAAGGAAGAATAAATAAAAGTGAGAATAAATAAAGTGAGAATTCTGTGTTCCCCATGGAAAACAGACGGCGTTGAAATTGTCATATAACATGAGTTTGGGCACGGGGTCATTCAAATATTGCGTGGAAATAAAATTCAGAATGGCTCAAATGAAGATATATGGGAAAGACAATGGGAAATTAATAAATGTGGTGTGTTGAAATCCAAAAGGAAATTGAGACAAAAATGGTAAAAAAAATAATTTGCAAATAATAAAGTCCGTGGGATTGAAAATTTTGGAGGATCGGCCCCTTCCCTTGTAATTTGTAATTGTTTTGGGCAGGAGCACCTGCTTAATTTCCAGGGACATTTTATACTTTTTATTCAATTTATGTATCTGCGGGTATGGTAATTTCATTGTTTCATTCCGCCATTAATTAATTATTATTCCCATTTCACAGCTGCTCAAAAATATGGCGGAACACACGTTTTCCCCATTTTCCAAACATTTCCTCATCTCAATTTCTCACTCACTCCCTCCCTCACAATTCCACACATCAAACAAACAATCTCTCAATTTATTCTTTCTCTTTTAACTAAATTATTTTTAATCACCCCACAGCCATATGGCCACATGCAAAACAAGGTAAATGAACCTTTGTCCGACAGGCCCAGCCAGTAAGCCAACACAAATTATTATTAAAGTCAAACGAACAAAATTAGAGCCAAAACATGGGAATTGATCCAAGAAACCAAAAATTGATACAAAAATTTATGCAAAAACTGATCTAAAAATTGATCCAAAAATTTATCCAAAATCTGATCCAAAAATAGATCCAAAAACTGATTCAAAAATTGATCCAAAAATTGATCCAAAAATTGATCCAAAAATTGATCCAAAATCTGATACAAAAACTGATCCAAAAATAGATCCAAAAATATATGCAAAAATGTATCCAAAAATTGATCCAAAATTTGATACAAAAACTGATCCAAAAATAGTTACAAAAATTGATCCTAAAATAGATGCAAAAATTGATCCAAAATCTGATACAAAAACTGATCCAAAAATAAATGCAAAAATTGATCCAAAATCTGATACAAAAACTGATCCAAAAATAAATACAAAAATTGATCCAACAATAGATACAAAAATTGATCCAAAATCTGATACAAAAACTGATCCAAAAATAAATACAAAAATTGCTCCAACAATAGATACAAAAATTGATCCAAAATCTGATACAAAAACTGATCCAAAAATAGATACAAAAATTTATCCAAAAATAGATGCAAAAATTGATCCAAAAATAGATGCAAAATCGATCCAAAGCCATTGTTTTCCTCTATGATTACTTCTATGATTAATTAATTTGGATTTAACAAGGAGAATAGTAAAATGGAGGGAGAATATTAAAAACGTTAGCATAAATTGAGGAAAAATTCGGGTTTTGGGGTAAAAAAAGTAGGAAATGGGCGGTGGGAATAAGAAATGGAAAAGGAAGGGTTTTGGGGGATAATTCGATGAAATGACTTATTATTATTAATTGGATTTAGTGATTGTTGTATAGTTTGCATAAGTTTGACGTATGGAGACGGGAGGTAGGAAGCGATAAGTGCGGCTGTAGATGCCTGGAGGAGATTTCCCGGGTCGGTAATTGGGAGGACAACTGCAATTTTAATTAATGAGAGTAAATTGTTTTGGCTTCTTGCCTATTAGTTCACCGATATCCCCGAACCGGACTAATGCTTTTGTATTTTGTACAAATGCGTTTGGTACAAATGTTTTTGGAACAAGATGGCGGATTAAGGGAATTACCCGTGTGTGTTTATATGATTTATTCGGGTGCCCTTGATTGATTCGGGCTATTTGCGGGGATTATCTCGGGGAAGTTACATATTGCCGCCGCTTATGATTATTATGTATTTTCTTATCTCGGCGACAAAGACAAGGGATTTGGAGCGAGGAACTAATGATGTAATTGGCGGACGACGGAGGAATTGAGTGCTTCATCGTCCAGGATTTATCTCCACAACAACATCATCCCTTCTTGCAAATTACCTCACTCTTAATTATCCGCCCTAATTGATCTTCATTTATTCATACTTTTACTCCACTCATCATCCATTCCCTCACCGTCACCGTCACCACCCAATCACTTTTTTATCAATTACCGCCATTATCACTATTTAGTATTCTCCCGTATTCCACATTCTCAACCACTTACTCCGCTCATAAATAATCTCTTTCCTCCATTTAGACCCTCTTCAACCCTTTTCCATTATTTAGACAACTTTATTCACCAGTTTTCAAACTCTCATTTATTTTTCTTACAATTTTCCACATTATATCCACCATTATTTTTATCATTCATTTTCCAGAATTATTTGTCTAAATTAATTATTCATAAATATTTTTCTAAATTAATTTTCCAGAATTATTTTTCTAAATTAATTTTCCAGAATTATTTTTCTAAATTAATTTTCCAGAATTATTTTTCCAAATCAATTTTCCAGAATTATTTTTCTAAATTAATTTTCCAGAATTATTTTTCGAAATTAATTTTCCAGAATTATTTTTCTAAATTAATTTTCCAGAATTATTTTTCTAAATCAATTTTCCAGAATTATTTTTCTAAATTAATTTTCCAGAATTATTTTTCGAAATTAATATTTTTTAAATATTTTTCTAAATTAATTTTCCAAAATTAATTTTCTAAATTAATTTTCCAAAATTAATTTTCTAATTCAATTTTCCGGAAATATTTTTTTAAATTAATAATTATCCAGAAATTATTTCCGAGATGTTTGGAGAAATAATTTTCTCATCGTTTTCCAGAAACATTGTTTTAAATACTTTTTCCGCAATATTTTTCCGAATTATTTCCCAAAATGCCCTTCCAACGAATGCCTCAGAATTTCCGTGATAGTTTGATTGGAATTTTGTGGGAAGTGATAAAAATGAGGGAATGTTCCTGGAGTAAAAGTAAACTGGACAATTAAAATGGTGGCTGATGTGGAATTATTGTGGGAGGGAGTTTGGAATAAAATTGGGTAAATTGATGGGCCTGGCGTGTGTTTATGATTTTTGTGGATTGGAGAGTTGGGGTCTTGTATTTTTTGGGCGATTGTCTGGAATTGGTGGATGAAAAAGTAAATAAATGTAAATCACGAGCAAACAAAGGGGAAGGAGTAGTAATAATAATAATAAAGGGCATAAGTGGGCATTTAATTCCTCTTGATTTTCCTCCTTGGCTCATTGTCCCGGGCCGGGCCGGGCGCTTCATTTATTCCCATTCCACTAATATTGAGAAATATTTCAAATGGCCCGAATTAAAGGTTAATAATCCTCGGCCATAAGGAGTGTCGTCTCGGCAAAAATCCAACAAATGTCTAATGTACATTTTACATGTATGTACATACATGTAGGGAATTGTGCGGGGAAGAAGAGTAAGGAAAAATCCTTGTGTGTGGCAATGTGCGGGTGGGGCGGGTTTTGAGGGGGGGCGGGAAGGTAAAGGAAAGGAAAGGAAAGAGTAAACAGATGACAAAGAGTGAAATAATTATTGCCGTTGAGTCAACACGCGTGTGTCTTTTCCATGACTTTCCGCTCCTTGAAACTCCCGGCGCGCTCGCTGGACTATTCCTATCCTACGCTACGTTATGACTGATACGGTTGATGTTTTTGGTGTGTCGGTGTGTGAATTGTGAATGCCTCAGATTCCCTCTTATAAATATTCTAATCCCCGGTGTTGTATGTTAGTAATGTTATACATATAATGATTTGAGTCCCTGTCCTTGTTTTAATTGCCGCCTTTTCCCACTGTCCTTGTCACCCGCCACAAATTACATCCATCCTCCAATTATTTATTATTTACGCAACACTTCCAGCACAACCAAACCAACTTAACCAACCCACCGAATTCCAACCCTTTGCCCTCATGACCACACTCTCCAACTATTATTATTATTCCCAACTCCCACAGTCACCCAACTCCTCACACAAACCAACCCACCCTTATTCTTCCCATTCCTTCCAACAAGATATTCACTTTTAACAAATCCATTACTTACGTCATTCATCTTTCTTTATTTTCCATTCCATTTATTTTTTTTTAATTTATTATTTCTTTAAAATTTATCATTTTTTTTTAATTTATAATTTTTATACATTTTCTAAATTTTCTGAATTTTCTGAATTTTTTGAATTTTCTGAATTTTTTAGATTTTCTGAATTTTCTAAATCTTCTAAATCTTCTGAATTTTCTAAATCTTCTGAATTTTAAAATTTTCTGAATTTTTTAAACTGGCTAAATTTTATATTTTCCGAATTAATTTAATTTTTTTCTTATTAAATTTGTTTATTTTTCAGCTGATAAATTTTAATTTTATGTGCATACATTTTAATGCTAGTGAAAATTAGGACGTCAAATTCTTTCAAAATTGATGTAAATGGAATCCTAAAAATTAACTGGAAATAAAGTAAAATCGGGTATTTTAATAAAAGGCAAAAGCGTGTAAAATCTCCAGAAAATTGATTTTACAAAGAATGTCCTGCTGGAATTGTGAAGAATGAATACCGAAAAAGAATAAATTATTGAACCATTGAACCATATTTGTGGAAAAAATGCGTGAATAATGACGACGAGAGAGGATTTGGGGAATTATAAATTCTGGAAATAAATGAATGTTTGATATAATTATTACTGATATAGTCATAGCAAGTTTACATTTATGTACATAATAAGAGGTATACGCGTGGTAGTTTTGTATAATTAAGGTAGGAATGATTGGGTAGGGAGGGGCGGAGGGGCGCTCGGGGTGCGGGGGGTTCTTAGTTGTTTTGGCCAAGGGCTACATTTGCGAGGCCTTCCCTTCGCCCCCGCCGCCCCACCCCTCCCGCCCCCATTTTACATTTAATCTCTCCTCTTCAGGCAGACTTTCTTCAGGGATGAACACATTTTACTATAGAAATTTAAATTAAATTTTAAATAGATTTTTGAGGGGGAAATTTCTATTTCTGGGGGAAAATACATTTTCCGGGAAAAATTGATTTTCTGGGAAAAAATAAATTTTCTGGTCAAAGATTTTCTGGTTAAAAGAGATTTTCCAAGTTGTAATTGAAAAAAGATAGACTTTTGGTATTAAATAGCAGTTTTTTAAATTTGAAAACTGTTTCGCGGGCAAATATTCTGTGCTTTGTAAAATAAAAATAGGACTCAAGCAGGAGTCTTTCACACTTTCACATAAAAAAAATAAACTTCTCAACACACTCACCATATACTTACACACAAGGAAATTCCCTTTGGCGCAGGCTGCGAGTGCGCATGACGGTCGCTGCGCGGATGACAAAATTATTGTTCTTGGGATTCTCGGGATTTTTTGAAATTTTTGAAATATATTCTTGCTGTTGGGGGAAAATTTGAAATAGAGCGAGGAGACGCTTACAATGATGATGTCCTGTGTAATAATATTATAGAGAAAAGGGCGCATGCGCAAGCGCTCGCGCGCCAGGGAAGCTTGATTTTGTCCATATTGTTAGGTAACATACGTACTGACAGGTTAAAAGAATCTATAGGATTACATATAAAATAAAAATATATTCTAACTTTTTTGTAAAAGCTCAGAGGACGCAAAGACGACGACGACGACTATTTGTATTATTATTATAATTATAAAGTATAAGCGGGAGAATTATTATTAACGCACTACAAATATTAATAATATTTATAATTATAATAATATTCAACAGAAATTAATATTTGCATATAAACACAAAAATTTGCATAATATTATGACAAAACGGGAATAAAACTACACGACAAGTTTACCTCAAGGTTTCTACGACGTATTTCTTAACAAATTCTAGATCTTAAGACTGCCAACCCAGTGCTCCCGTTACAATCACCAAAATGCCCCTTTTCCAAGGGTCAGTGCTCCGGTCAACGACCTTTGACATTTCTCAAAACAATTCAACACATTCTTTCAGTATTAATCCATTTTTAGATTTTTCGACATAATTCTAATCTTAATTATTATTATTATTATTATTAATTACAATAATCACATTTACCATTGAAAATATCACCTGCGATTTGTCAACCTTGCTGCCGCTAATCTCAACGAAATGCGCGGGCATACTTAAATTTTCAAAATCTCAACAAAATGCGCGGGCTTATTATTTAAATTTTTAAAATCTCTACATAATTCCTCGGGCATATTATTTAAATTCTTTAAATTTGAACAAAATGCGCGGGCATATTTAAATGTTTTACATTTTCAACAAAATGCGCGGGAGCATAATATTTAAATTTTTAAATTTAAATTAACAGCGTAAGTACATTTTAAAAATTTGCATATACTTCTAGCTTACTCTTGTATTTTATTCGCGGCAATTTTCAACTTCTACGTCTAATAACTACACTTTCCAGGTTTTCAGCACAGCAGTTTTCAGCAGCACTTTTAAATACTGGCTAGAAATTCTAAATGGCGGGAAGTTCAAGCTCCAAAACGGTTTTGGTATTTGGCGGCCAATTTTAAAGTTATTTATACATGATTAATTTTAAAAAGAGGATTAACCGGAATTTTTGTAAATTTATTATAAATAAATTTATTTATTTTTCGGGATTATTTCCCATATTTTACTTTAAACTATGAAAAATTCACTCCAATGAAATTTTATAAAATAAGATTTTCTGGCGGCAATTTTGAACAAAAAATATAAAAAGCAAAAGCTTGATGCAAATTTAAGGATGATTTTAAATACAAAATAAGTTTATGAAATGGAAAATTAATTTAATTAAATACTAATTATTTTAATAAAAATTGGTATTTCCGGCAAACATTTTGTATGTCAAATTTTAAATTCCTCTACAGAGGAAATTTCATATAATAAAAAACAAATTAGTGGAAGGTCCAATAGTCGGATCCAATTAAGTTGATATAATGGCAGTAATTTAAAAAAAAATCTTGAATGGCGGATGTATCTGGAGATAAATTTTGCGGGGTAAAGTTTGAAAATAAAAAGGTAGTAAAAGTGGGAAATGTGGGAGAGTTGGGAATGTTTTGCTGGAAGGAGTATGGGCAGGGGGGAATGAAGTTTCTTGTTGTTGTGGTAAAGTCAAAAAAAAGATTGGATCGGTGGATGTCCAGTTTTTGGTGTGTGGGATGTCGGGTAGTGGGGACTAATAGGCGGGTACGTGCATATCCCGGTATTTGTTCTGCTCTGTTCTGTGTGTGTGTGTGTGTGTGGATTAGGGAAGTTGAATTGAAATAGTTTTAATTTTGGGTGGTTGGTTTTTTTGGGTGGGGAGGGGGGGGGGGTTGCTGTGAGTTTTAAGAAGGGAAGAAGGGAGGACGACGCCGGAGAGGCGGAGAGTTGGGGAAAGAGCCCTGCTTTTAATTAAAGTTCAATAAAAGTTTTGCAGGGGATTGTGTGGCAGAAAAGTTTGCTCCTTATGGGTCTCGTCCTTTCTTTTTCTTCTTCTTCTTCGTCTTTTCCTTCTCTCCGCTCCGATCCGCTCCGCTCCCGGAGAAAGTTGTTGTTGTACATGGCGAGGAGGCCAGGAGGCAGGCGGGGAGATAAAGGTGGAGGAATGAGAGGAGCAGACATGTCGGACGTTAGAAATATAAAAGCTGGGGAAAGGTGTGCGAGAGGCTAAAACTCCTCCGGACATCAACTATCATCCCGGGAGATTAAGTGAGGAGCACAAGAAGAAGAAGGAAAAGATGGAGAAGCCATAGTGTATTGATGGATCTTCTCTACTCTGATTATCCCACTTCCTTCACTTCACCTCCGTCGTCGTCTGCTCCGCCGTCTATTAATACTTCCCATACATTTCCCATTCCACAACAGTCCAGTCCACCCGGCAAAATCCAATCTCAACGCACTTATTCCCACCAATTATTATTATTCCCTTCAACAATTCACCATTTCCCGAATCCACATTCTCCCACTATACCAATTATGCATGCATTTCCATTTTCCCATATGTCCCCAAATTATACTTTCATCACTTTTTTTGTTTACACAATTTTCAAATTTCCCGCCACCATCTCTGTCCTATACTCGGCAATATAAAATGTTCTGTTTTTACGTTAACAAATTCGGCAATAATTCCTTGGATTTTAGAATTTAATTTTTTTTTTTTATATTTAATATGTAGAGCATTTTCAGATCCATTTTAAAGCGTTTTGAAGTAATTTTCAGTAATTTTTTTAAATTCTAACAATGGAATTTAATGAATTTTTAAAATATTTACAGCATTTTTAAAATGTTCTAAAGATTTTTTCTAAATTTCAAAATTGTTTCAAATTTTTTTAGAAATTATTTAATTTTGTTTCAAAATTTTTAAAAATTGTTTCAAAATGGTTTAAAATTTTTTAAAAATTTGTTCACAGAATTTTTAAAGAATTTATTAATGTCTAGAAAGAAAATGTTCTAGAGAAATGAATTCAAGGAAATTTTCAAAATTTCCCGCTCGAAGCAATTTAAAAAATATCTGAATAGCTTGAGCATTTGCGTAAAAAGCCGATGATCCAGTGAGCAAAGGGAAATTGAATTTGTAAAATGAAAGTTGCCAGTCTCATGGGCTGACAAATTGGATTTTCATTTTTAAATTTAAATTTCCCGGGCGTGTGGACCGTTCCTTAGCTATATAGAGTTTCCAGGTGGAGGGAATAAGTATATACATTATATAAGTACATATATACATACGTACGTACGTACATATCATATATACATATGTACATGTATAGAAAGGGATTGGGGAAAAAATTGAGGAGTAAAATTGAAATTTAAATTTCCCGGGCGTGGAGAATATTGGTGATAAAAAATTGGATATAGTGAGATGGAAATTTCCCGGGCGGTTTGAATGTTTGGCGTAGAGGTGAGGAGTGATGAATGAGTGTTGGCGAAATGCAGATGGAAGTTTTTCGGATTGTTTTAGAGGAGAAAAATTAATTTGGATGGAGTGAGAATGGACGGAGAGGGGAAGGGAGGATTTTTTGGGAGAGAGTGGGGGGGGGGTTTGTTTGGAGGGAAAGAAATAGCGGGTCCGTCCGGTGGGCACGGAAGCCACTCACCCACCCACGAGTCTGAAAACCAGTCAGTTTTCCTCCGTCTTGTTTTCCTCTCGGGCGGGAAGACAGAGAGAAAAATCGTATGAAATTTGTCAGCGTCAATGACGCTCAATTTGATGCAAGGAATAAAACTTTCCAGTCGGAAGCAAGAAAAGAGAATCTTTTCCCTTTTCCCCAAATTCTCATCTCGCCCTTCTCCTCATCCTCATCCTCCTCTTCTCTTTCTCTTTTCCCCGCTTTTCCCACTCATTTCTCTCTCAAACGGACCTCCACACACTTTTTATCCCTATTCCCCCAATTTTACTCCTCCAACATTTCTTTCCCTAAAATTCCCTTTTCTACATTTTCCTCTCCTTAAATTCTCCACAATTTTCTCTTTTCCTTGAATTTTCTTTTTTTCTGAATTTTCTTTTCCTCAAACTTTAATTTTTTTTTTAAATTTTCTTTTCTTCAAAATTTATTTTTTTCAAAATTTTCTTTTCAATATTTAATTGTTCATAAATTTTCTCATCGTCAAAATTAAATTTTTCCTTGAATTTTTTTCCCTCACAATTTATTTTTTTCCGAGATTTTCTCTTCTCCGCGGGAACAGCGAGTAAATTTTGAACTCTGGGTGGAATTCTTGTGTTTTTTCCCTGCTCATTTGTCCGAGTTGAGTTGGTGGAAGTGGATTAAAGGGACGGAGGGCAGTTTGCGTATGCTTGAGTAATATATATATGTAGTTCCCCCCGATTTTTTGATACCCGGCTCGGTTGTTGGTTGAAATTTTGAGGGAGAGAGAGAGAGACGGGGAAGACGTACGTGTGCATGTAAATCCGGGTGATCGCTCACTCACTTCTTCTCTCGGCTCTTCTTCTTTTCCTTCTTTTCCTTCTTTTTCTTGTTTTTCTTCCCTCATTAATACTCCGCCAGACTCGCCGCTCCACAACGGACACGTAAATCATAGAAAGTGGACCTCGAATTTATTCTCCCGCTTTTTGCTCATTTAACAACAAAGCTTCCCGGACTTCTCCACTCGCCCTTGTCCATTTCCATTTTTCTTCCTTTTAAATGCCCCGCTCTTCTCTCTCTTCCTCTTCCCTTCCCCCCATTTCACCTTTTCCCCGACTTCACAATTATTCTTGGATGAGAACCCGGGTTCTCTTGTCTGAGATTTATCGAAGCAATTTACGGAGACATTTGATTCTATCATACTGCAATTTCAAAAGTCCACGTGGCGGGGATTCTCTATTTTTAATTTTGTTGGTTTTCGGATTTCAAATGTCATTTGAATATTTGGATTTCTTTACGAGAATTTATTTTACACTTTTTTAAAATAATTTCCAGATTTTTTAAATTAGTTTCCGGATTTTTTAAATTAATTTCCAGATTTTTTAAATTATTTTCCGGATTTTTTTAATTAATTTCCGCATTTTTTAAATTAATTTCCTGGATTTTTTAAATTATTTTCCAGATTTTTTAAATTAATTTTCAGATTTTTAAAAAATTAATATTAAAAAAAATTGAGGAAAATGAAAAAATGAAATTGTAAATAAATATTAAATTTTTGTTATGAAGCTTAACTAGGTGAGGAAAAAGTTGGTGGGAGATTTGATTTGAGTTGAGTGGAATAAATGTTGATGATTTGGAGGAAATAGGTTAGGTTTATTGGGTGGGTAAAGGAAATGATTTAGACTTTGGTGAAGAAGGGAAGTGGAAGGCGAAGAAGTTGTAGAAGAAGATGAAGCTGGGAAGAAGGGCTACGGTGAGATTGGTTGGCTGGAGGGAAGCGAGGCGAGGGCAATAATAATGTCATGTCTTGTCATGGTTTGAGGCATAAACCGCGTAACCAGCCGCTCTCGCTCACGCCTTCTCCAATTCTCCAACTCTTCAGACCAGACAAACTCGAACAAAAGTCAGAACCACACACACACACACACGCGGAAAAGCTAACATGCCAAAACTATTCACTCATTCACTTTTTAACATTGTCGCCCATCTCTCCAACTTCCGCACACACCGACCCACCACATTTCATTCATCCCAACATTCCTCACACAACTCCCGCACCCGCACTCACACTCAATCTCAATAACGATTTCCACTTTCCCGCCTTTTACGCTCCGATTTTAAAACCTATTTATAGCCTTCATTTAATTCCCAAATTATTTTCCAAATTCATCCTTTGGTTTTTCTCATTTATTTTAGCCTCTCCATTTTTATTTTACTACCGCGGGTTTAATTTGAACAAAATGTCTTTCATTTTAGTTTCGATTTACAATTTAAATTCTAGACAATTTAAATATTAGAAAATAAAATAATTAAAATACAAAGTAAAATAATTAAAATACAAAATAAAATAATTAAAATACAAAATAAAATCATTAAAATACAAAATAAAATCATTAAAATACAAAATAAAATCATTAAAATACAAAATAAAATCATTAAATACAAAATAAAATAATTAAAATACAAAATAAAATAATTAAAATACAAAATAAAATAATTAAAATACAAAATAAAATAATTAAAATGAAAACTGGAAAATAATGGAGCGCTAAATGGATAAATAAAGTAAAAAATGTCGGACGTAAGGTTGAAGCGTAAAATAAAATAGGAGGGGAAATTGGGGAGATAATAAATAATGTAAATTAAGCGGAAGAGATGGAATTGGAAGCGAAAAGGAGAATTTGAGTCAGCTGCTGTTGTGGAGGATTCCCGGGGAAAAAATACAAAAGGACGGAACCTGTCAGCTCCACAGATTTGTTCAATCTTGACACACACGCGCTCGCTTCTGGTTCTCCGGTGAAAAGGTTGGGTTTTTGCCTCGAATTGAAGCGAGAGTTGAGTTATTGTGTCGTGGAGGATCATTAGAGACTTTAAAAAAGGTAGCCAATGGGAAGAGTGAGGTAAATTGTTGGAATTGTTTGAATTGTTTGGGCAGCCCAAATGTAAACAGATGAGGAGAACGGGGGAATTAAAGCAGAATTAAATTAATTTTTCGGGGCGCTCTCCGCTCCATTCTTTCCTCCCAAAGCCAAAAAAACTTCCCAACCAACTCAAACTCTCCCATTCTTCAATCCATTTTCCCTTTCAATTCAATTCATTTAGCGAAAATGTCATCATTATTCGGATTGTTGTCAAAAAGGGAAAGAAATAGGATTTAGTTTTTTTGCACCACCACCCATAAAACTCGTCGTCTGCTCAGTGGATTAAAGCTTCGAAGGACTCAAATTCAGGGTCACCCAGGAAAATTCAGGGAATTATTATGGAATTCTCCATATTTGAGGAAATTCATCCCGTCCCTCGTTCCTTGTTTGGGTGGAAAAAATGAGGGAAGAGCGGAGTCAAATGGGGAAAGCTTTTTGTTGTTGTTTTTGGTCGTCCGCCGCTCTTGTTTACGAGTTTCGCTCTCCCTCCAAAGCCAAAGCACAAGCCTTTGAAAACCTCGTGGAAAATCCGAAAGAGTCTCAAAAATGAGAATAATCAAACAAGAACCAACCCTTCCCTCCATCAATTCCCATTCAACTATTTTTACAGCCTTCCTTTTATTTCCACCAACACACAAAATCACTATTTATTATTATCTTTTGTTTAAAATTCTTTCATCCACGCGACCCAATTTCCCTCTTAAAGCCGCCGCTTCCACCCAATTATTTTTCACGTTTTCTACTTTTCCTCATCAAATCCAACCAATTTTGGTGTTTTTTTCCAATTTTTTTCTTCTCAAATTTCCCCCTCAAATTCCAATTTTTCCCATTTCTTCCAATTTTGTTCTTCTTTAATTTCCCCCAAATTTCAATGTTTCCCAATATTTTTATTGTTTAATATTCATCAAAATTCGAATTTTGTCCAAATTTTTGTCTTCTCTAATTTCCCGCCAAATGTCAATTTTTTTCATTTTCAATATTCCCCCCGAATTTCCATTGTATCTCCAATTTGCATGTCCGAAAAAATTTTATTCGAATTTTCCCAAAATAATCGGAAAATTCTAAGGCATAGGAAATAGCTTAAACGCGGATCTCTCTACATGTATTTTTTCTAATTTCTGCACTTCCCCCAATTGTTCTCATTAAAATGGTAATTAATTTTTGTTTGGAAATTTGAATAATGTGCGGGCTAATGAATAAAAGTAGGAAATATGTTGCCTATAAAAGAGAATTTGAGGTGATGAATAATAATAATAATAATAATAATTGAAAAGGAAATATATGTATATATGAAATGAGAAAAGAATTTTGGTTGGGATCGGTCGTGTGTGTGTTAATTCGTAATTGTTTTGGCTCTGGCTCTCGCACCTGCTTAATTTCCAGGGACATTTTATACTTTTCATTGAATTTGTGTACCTGCGGGTATGGTAATTTCATTGTTTCACTCATTAATTAATTATTATTCCATATTTCACAGCTGCTGTAAAATATGGCGGGCGGGTTGAGACGAGCGTCAAAGTGGGACTGAACGCATATTACATACCTGTATATGTACATATGTGGACATATTCCAAAGATATACATATATGTACGTGACGTGGAGGTGGATGGAGAATGTGGTGTGCATGTGTGTAATAATTGGTTGGGGGGAAATTAAAGGCATATTGGGATGGGAGGACTTGTAAATTATTCCAGATTTAAAATCGATTTATTGTTGTTCTTGTTCTTGTTGTTTTGTCCTTGTTTTTGGTTTTGGAAGAAATGAGGAAATGCATAAGGAGGACTTATTATTGGTGAGGCTTGCGTCGCCGGAACTTTATTGTCGATTGTCTCGCAATTTACAATTAGTAGCGAAGGGAAGAGTAAGATAGGAGCGTGAGCGTCTACTCCGAGGGAATTAAGTTGGTCAAGTAGGAAAGTTGCTCGGAGGAGCGTCAGTCAAACTTGTTGTTGTTATTTGATTTATACATGAATTTATAATTTAATCATGAGCTCCAACCTTCTCTCTCTCTCTCTTTCCCGTATTAATTCCCAGCTCCTCGGTCCTCGACACACGACGCTTTACCTTTCCGACCCTAAGCTCACCAAAACGTACATATGTCCCGCACCCTCCAACACACATTCATATACATTCATATGCATATACATATGCATCATAGCCACCACCAAACTTTTCTCCTTCATTTCCCCGTCGCCGTCTCCGTCGTCTTCTTCTTTTCCTTTTTCTTCTTCCACCCACTTTTCCTCTAATATAAAACCAAAGTAGAAATAATTCTCCGCACAATATTAATCATCCTTAATCTTCCCATCTTTCCCAATTTTTTTTTTACATTTATTTTTAACTATCCGCAATCATTTTTCCTACTTAAAGTATAAGCAAGTCTATTCAAATATTTTTTTGTTTTATAATTTTATTTAAAATTGATTTTGCGTTTTAATCCAGAATTTATTTTAAAATTAATTTTGCGTTTTAATCCAGAATTTATTTAGAATTTTAATCCAGAATTTATTTAGTATTTTAATCCAGAATTCATTTTGTATCTTAATTCAGAGTGAATTTGGTATCTTAATTGAGAATTTATTTTTGATTTTGACCCATAATTTAATTTAGAATTTAATTAAATTTGTGTAGATTGAAATTTAAATAAATTCTTTATGGCGCCTTACTGCTTCCTGACAACAAACTTTGGAAATTGCTAATCAAATAATGTAAAAATGGGCGTATAAAAATAGGGAAAATCTATGAAAGATGAAAAGTTGAGGGATGGGAAAGAATAAGGCTGAGCGTGGATAAAAATAGTGGATAAAAATGGTGGATGATTAAGGAATATTTGGTTGGGGCGCCTTGGTTTGGGAAGGAGCGGATGACATGGTGGAGATAGGAACGAGCTTATTTATGGAGTATAAAGTTTAATTGATTTACAAGAGAGAGAGAGAGAGAGAGAATATGAGGCGCTATCGATTAAATAATCAATACAGTCAGCCTCAACAACTCTCCACAATAACTTCAAGATTCAACAACACGAAGGGAATTAGTATGCATCCCATTTATATTCCCCACTCTCTCTCTCTCTCTCTCTTTCCCCAAAATATTATTTCCACCATTTCATTCTCTCCTTTTCTTTCTTTTTACAATCCCCTCGTCTAATCATTCTTTAGTAATCCAACAAGTCATTCTCAAACTTACCCCCTTTCCCTAATTTCTCCAGTCCTCATTTCAAACATTGTTTCCCCAATTAATTTTTCCTCAAAATAAATTTCCCGCCAAAATTAATTTTCTATTAATAATCTTATTTATTATTATATTATTTATTATTAAATTTATTATCTTCTTTTAATTAATAATCCCCAAATTAACATTTTTTCCTAAAAATATTTGTTTCCCTAAAACAAGTTTTTTCAATAAAATTCTTGAATGCATTGGAAAATAAAATAAAAACATTTTATAATTAATTTTAAAATTATAATAATTTGTAGAAAAAACCCCAAATGAAAGCGTCCCATGTAATTTTCCGTATTTAATATGTATTTGAGGGGAATTGAACAAATGAATTGAAGTGGAATGAATTAAAAGGACTGAGCTTTTGGTGGAATGGAAAAGGGCTGAAAAAAATCTGGCGTCGGAATGTTGGTGGATTGAAACATTGGGTTTTTGAGAATGTGGATCTATATGTATATGTAATAAGAATTGGTTGGTGTGCTACTCGGTGATTCGGTTGTGTAGTTGTAGTTGGGGTGAAGGATGGAAGCGTGCATTAGTGTCTCCATTATAGATAATAAAATTTGAAGTTTATTTTGATATTCTTCGGCCCGAACCCGGACTTTCCCTCTCGGTTCTCTGGTTCTCTTGCCGGGTTGATATTAGAAAATGAAATTCTTGGAACGTGGGGATACTTACAACAACAACAACAACGACGACAACAAGAGCCAGAACAGGAACTATATAGGAAAGCATAAGCAGGGCTTTCATAAATGCTCCCAGGCATGCAAGGCTTTTGACGGACGATGAGAGAAAAGGAGAGTGAGGAACTCACCAACAAATAAATACATGCTTTTCCCAGCATTGAACAGTGTAGCATTGAGAATAAAGTAGCAAAACTGCAGCAACAGCAGAGAGGAAATATAAAAATATAGCTTTATTGGGAATTTTACCGGCCAGAAAAAAATCAAAAATACACTGGAATCATATGCACGGCTCAAATCCATGCATTAGGCCCAACTATAATGTATAATGTAGAAGCTATAATACAAACTATACAACGTAAAGTATTATGGGAAAATTTAAGAAATATAAATTGTAGAGCGGGGAATGTCTGCAGAATTATAGGGGAAATAGCAAAAATTCATTTTAGGATATTTGTATATTTATATAGTAAAAACGTGTAAGTATAGTGAAAACGTCTATATAGTAAAAACGCGTCTATACAGGAAAAACATGCATGGTAAAAACGTGGAGTGTAAATGTATACAGTGAAAAAATGTGTGTGATAAAGGGATTGGAAAACACATTGGAAAATTCAAATGGGAAATAATAGGAGGGAAATTCAAATAAAACGTTGGGAAATGCATATGAAAATATAATGGGGAAATCGGAGGAAATGGTGTAAAGTAAAAATGTAAAAATAAAAATACAGGTAAAATTCCTATAACAAGGCGTGTGGGGTATAAATAGAATATATGCGGGGAAAATAGCGGGAAATGGATATAACGACATCATATCAAATTGCTCTGGATATAGATAAATGTAAAATTGGGAATATGAAAAAAGGTCTGTAAATATAAAAAGTCCTCCTCTGCCTTATGCATATATTATGTGTGGAAATGGGAATGCATCTATATGGGAAAACAATTTTGTGGGTTTTTTCTTCGAAGGTTTTAGATTTAGAACGGTGGAGGGATTGGGACTATTGGAGTTTTTGTATCTTTTGGAACTATTCGAGTTTTTGGAGCTATAAGAGTTTTTGGAGTTTTTGGAACTATAAGAGTTTTTGGAAGGCATGGGGTTATTGGAGTTGAATAGTTGGTTGATTTGATGCATTGGTCCTCCTCGTCGGAGTTGATGGCATGCATGTCTCTTTTCCATATTCACTTGTCTCGGGCCTTGAGGAGCAGGAGAAGGAGAAGGAGAAGGAGAGGACAGGACTACACACACCTGCTTTTCCCATTTTCCGCTTTTCCCAAACAGTTGCGAAGCTTTTGACTTTGACTTGAGATTCTCTCTCCCTTGTTGTTAAATAGATAAAACAAGGACTCCTCTGCCGTCTATATTAATACACAATCACGTATGTACATCCATTTCCGCAGGATTCCCCGTCCGTCCGTCTACTTCTCTCCATTCCAGAAATAATTTCCCGGAGCTCCAGCCATTCCCATTACAACTTTTTATTTCTTTATCTCTCCCTCACGTGGACGGGCCCGGGCGGAGGAATATATGGAAAATTAAATTTAATTCCGGCCAGATTAGAAACATGAGAGGACGACTTCGATCAACTTGATCCATTTATCCATTTCCACGGACAAACTCCCGCTTTCCACGCACCTCCGCCAAACTATAAAACTTGAGTATTTCTTCATTCCATTTCATTCCTCCCGTCATCACAAACACACACACACACACACGAATTACATTCCACATCCACTTCTCCGACCTTTTTCAAAAACCAAAATCCCCTTTTCCTTTTATTATTATTATTGTCTCCGCACTCTCCCACATTTTCAATTCCTCACTCTAATTCCCATTCAGTCCGACTTTCCAATCCATTCGGTCCTCCATTATTTTCAACTTAAAACCCAACGCTTGAAAACAATTTAAAGCGTATTCATTGGTACAAACCCTTGTTGTCATTTTTTAATTACCAAATTTTTTAACATTTAATGTTTTTTTT
Organism: Lipothrix lubbocki; assembly: GCA_034696945.1. Classification (NCBI taxonomy): domain Eukaryota; kingdom Metazoa; phylum Arthropoda; class Collembola; order Symphypleona; family Sminthuridae; genus Lipothrix; species Lipothrix lubbocki. Next base: position 28,805 of record JAQGAK010000490.1, on the reverse strand, counting down.
TTAAATTTAATGATTTTTTTAAATTTAATGATTTTTTTATATTTAATGATTTTTTTAAATTTAATGATTTTTTTAAATTTACTGATTTTTTTAAATTTACTGATTTTTTTAAATTTAATGATTTTTTTAAATTTAATGATTTTTTTAAATTTAATGATTTTTTTAAATTTAATGATTTTTTTAAATTTACTGATTTTTTTAAATTTACTGATTTTTTAAAATTTAAGGTTTTTTTTAAATTTAATGAATCTTAAAAGACTTCACGATTTAAAAAAAAATTTAATGATTTAAAACAAATTAATAAAAAAAATTAATTTCATGGTTTTTTTTAAATTATTATTTTGAAAAATATTAAACGAATTTTAAAATGAACATTTAAAAAAATTAAAATTAATTAAAAAAAAACATTGTGATGATTGTTAAAAAAAGTGGGGTCGAAGGATGTAAAGGTATGGTGATGGTGAATGGTGACAGTATGTATATGCGTATGATTTGGGATTGGACGGTCAGGTTGTTGGAATGGATTGGTTGACTGGGAATAAATATATATATGGGAATGTATTAATTTGTATTTGGGGTTGGATCGGCTGGGTAATTTCTTGGGAGTGAGGAGCCGTGGTTGTGGACATGGATTGAGACATGGGCAGAAGGTGTAGCGAGGTGGATTTCAGCATTTTCAACCCGTCTCTCCATTACTTAATCATTACCTCCGGACAACCATCCACGTCCTCATTCCGCACTTATTTGTCCATATCACCACTCACATGCATACGAAAACATTCCCTACCCAGTTATTATATTATCTTCTCTCCCATTTCAACTTTCTCAGCCAACCCAACCCCGCAATTCCAACCCAACTCCAACTTTACACAGTCCAACTCAATATTCTAAAATCATTTTCATTTCCCAATCATGCCCAATATTCCAAAACCATACGTTTAACGTTTCCATCCATTTTAATTCTCAATTTCTGTACGTCTAAGTATGCCAATGGTTTGCATATATTTCAGTTCTCTGCTTTTTAATAGCAATTCTGAACTTAATATTTTGTAATTTTTCATGCGCACAATAGCATTTAAAAATTCAAATTTTTTTAAATTTGAATTTCTATATCTGATGGAAAGTTATTTGTTACGACTTTTATTTCCTCTAAGTGATCAAGTTTGGCTATCTTTCCGACACTTCGTCATGACCCAAAAGCCAGCAGGACGACGCAGTCCCCAGGCTTTAAATTCTGTATTAAAACTATTGAAACGTTAAGAAGATGACATAATAAAAATAAGATGGGAATTAAAAACTGCGGTTGAAATATTGAGGGAATTCATTGTAGGAGACGGGAAGAAATGGAAATAAAATGAGGAAAGGAGATATGAAGAATGTGAAGTTTTTGGAGTAATTGGGGATGAGGATTACACATTACAGTGTGTGGAGTGCATGATGGGTAATGGTAATGGACTGGGAGGAACGCCCAGGTGTCCGTGCCCGTGCCCGAGTGTTTGTGTGGAAAAATAGGGAAGGAGGTTTTAATTGAGGAGAATTGCTAAGTCTGGAGTAATTATTGCGAGTATATGGAAATGGCATTACTCATTCATGGAGAGTCAACAGAAATGTCAAATTACTTTTGTCATACGCTGCTCACTTTAAACTTCCCACCTCCAGCCCTAATTAGTCATCACCATTCACATTCGCACCTCGCGCTTCTCAAATTACTCCCAATTTTATAATTGCTGACATTACCAATTCAACCCACAATTACTCAACTTACCACACCACTCCGCCACACTTGCACAAACTCATTTTACACTCAGACCCACATCTTTTTATTCAATAACATCACAAGGTATCTCTCAGGCAATATTCATTTTCTCTTTTCATCCTTTTCCGCTTTTGACTAAAATACATTTTGTACTGCAGGGAAATTCCCTAGAAAATTAAATACGGAAAATTACAGGAAAAATACAGAAAATTGCATGAAAAATACAGAGAATTACAGGAAAGTTGCTCTCTCATTCAGGATCGATCACGTGTTTTGTATTTGAATTGGAAGTTATTGAGTTTATGCAGATCGGGACCCCAGGCTGGCCGAGCGACAACAATGGCCAGAAGTGTGCTCGGGGATGTTGAATGGGAAAAATATATTTTGAATATTTTTGGAGGAAAAATGAAAAATCTGCATCTGCTCGCCTTGCATGGACTGCTTGGACTTTTGTGTGCGAGGAGAGTGCATAGGTGTGTGTGTGTGTGTGTGTGTGGAAAGAGTGGTTGTAATAATGGATGTACGTACACACGTACATACCCAATGCGGCCTAATAAATTCGTGCATGAACGGCGTGTGTGTGTAAGGGCTGAAAATTGTAGCTAATCCGAAATAATCATAAATTACCCATCGGCAGATCGAGAGTGTGCCAGCGACACAATTTTCATACAACGCAACAACCTTTGTTGTTCACACTGTAACAGTTATTTTTATTCCTATTTTCCCTAATATCACATGTAGTGGTGTATGCATTTTAACGACTCTTTTTCACTAAATTTAAGGAAATTATTTTTTTTGCGTTCAACAGGGGCATTCAAATATTTCGGTAATTTTGATTTTGTGGATGAAAATTCACATCTTTGGGATTCATGTACTCGTTATTTAAAAATACTTTTTTTTATTACTGAACAATATTTTTGTAGTATTTAAAAATATTTTTTTATTATTTAAAAATGTCTATATTATTTTACAATAATTATTTTTGTAATATAAAAATATTAATTTATAAAATTAAATTTGAAAGTATCCCATAAATTTTCTATTTGTGATGGGAAGAAGGAAGTGAAAATGACAATGAGGATGGGGAGTGGACATTGTCACGTGATTGTGCAACTCTCCCGCCAACAATCCATTTCGAAAATGATGCCTGAAGTGCGTAATATTGCGTACATAAGTCGCTTATTCTCCTTTCCTGAAGCTCCGTTCCCTTTGCCACTTGCTGGATCCTTGCTTGGAAAATCCAGGATTTTTCCCTTGAAAGTGCTTCGTGCGTTCAGTGTTGGTTGTCCATCCCTCGCTCCGTTCCTCTCTCTCTCTCTCTCTCTCTCTCTCTTCCCTGCTCCAATGAATAGATTAGAGATGCCTCATCCATATGGAAATCAATAACGCCATAAATTTTTGGGGTGAAAAAGGGAAATGAGAAAAATTAAAATGCCCTGGATATTTCCATATTATTCTCCACAAAACCTTCAAACTCTCCATTCAAATTTAGTTTTTTTTCAAACCAGCTGTCCGCATTTCCTTCCAGCTAATCCCGCTTATACACATTGTTCCCTCAGTCGACTCATGCTAATTCACATTTTTCCCCTTTTACACAACAAATTTATTCCCTTTCCCTACTTCCTCATTTATTCCACTCAAATCCACAATTATTCTCATTTTCCTCCAATTCCCCATATTTCACAATTTTCAACAGCATTTTCCCAGAAATTTATCAATGCCGCAACTATCATGCATTTATTTTTATTCATTTATTTTTATTTATCTATTTACTGATAAACCTGAAATTCAAAGGAAATTTTCTAAACGGAATGGCGGGAATTTTAAACTTCTGTTTTAAATTTAAAATTAAATGTTAAAACATTAATTAAAAATTTTGGCGCCAAATTTAAATTTAAAATTCAGCACAAGATTTCAAATAAAATTCAGCATTGGATTTAAAATAAAATTTACAACAAGATTTAAAAATAAAATTTAGGACAAGATTTAAAATTAAAATTTAGCACAAGATTTGAAATTAAAATTCATCCCGGGATTAAAAATCAATGGTGAAAACGTAAATGTTGAAAATGAACAAAATATTAAGGGAAAAATTTTGGGGAAAAAGCAAAAATTATGAATTGAAAAATAGTAAAAAAAATGGTTGTAAATGAAGAAGGCATAGAGCGACGGCGGATAATAATAAATGTAAATAAAAAAGTTGGGATTGATTGAAGAGGAGCAGATGCGGGTCGGATTGGGAAAATATTATTTATTCTGAATGTTGCATTGTTGTTGGAGTTTTTGGGTGGAAAGTTGAAGGGAAATGAAGGGTGCGGTGGAAAAAATGTATCGACATGGAGTTTAGAATTAAATTTTCTTGCCGATCCTCGGGCTCTTAGACGGGTCCCTGTGCCTTGGACACACATGTGCATATGTGTACACGGGTATCTGATTTTCCAGATTTTGTGAAAATGGAAAACATCTGGCGAGCCGAACGCGTGTGCCCGTAAAACTCCCGCGGTCGTACATACATAAAGGTATACATATGTATATAAAGACGCGTCTTCCTGCACGTGACGTACATACCGGCGTATAAATCCACAAATTTCACAAATGCATTGCATATACAGTTATAAACTTATTGTTTATTTAAATTTCAACGATAGCCCTATCCCCATATGCTCCTTTGCTATATACAAATGTATATATGTACATATATGTATATGTACTCACGATGTATAAACATACGTATACATAAGAACTCTGGCTGTAGGAATCGGTAGTAAAATCCAGGATTTTCCATGCAGTTGACTCCTTTTGCCTCTTGTTGTTGTCGTTGTTGTCGCGAATGCTCTGCTCCGCTCTTGGAATATCCGTAATAATGATAATAAGTGCGTGTGGCGCTATTAAATTCAGACGGAAAGGTCCGTCCGTTCTTTATCGCCGGCCTGGGCAAGTGGCAGACATTTTCCATTTTGTCGTCCCGTGTATAATAATCAGAATGATCAAACAGAAATTCACTCACTCACCATCAGACCCTCCATAATATAAACTCCAATATGATAAAGGCTCGGCTCTTCATTTCGCTTCCTCATTTACGCTCTCTTCTCTCCGCCAAATCCACCTTTTCCCCCTTTTTTCTGCCACTTTTTCTCTAAAACTTACAACTTTTTTCCCTTTCCCACCCCATGTTTCCATTTTCCATCCTAAATAACTTCCATCAATTGTCCCCAATACAAGAGTCTCTTATTGTCAAATTCCAGCCTTCTCTCTCACTCTCACTCACTCCAACCCAATAAACTTCCGTGTGCATGTAAATTTCTTATTCATTCATTCCACACGCTGGGGGTCAAGTTTCCCCTCTTAATTTCCCTTCTTTTATTCCTTTTCCAACCTATTCCATGCAGGATTTTTAGGGATTTCATTACATTTTTTTTGATTTTGAATTCATTTTTTAAAAAAAAGAAATACTGACAATACATTTTGCAGTAAATTTTTCAGCAATTTAAATTGTAAATGTTATTATTACCTGTTTATGCATTTGTAAGTATAATAAATAGTAAGCTAATTTTTATTTTATTTATTTTACAAAAGAATGTATTGATTTTGCCAATAATTTTTTGTGCTTCTAAATTAATTTTCAGATGGCTTTAATTGCATTGTTTATTATATCAGGATCTGAATGAAAATCTTTTACGACTTTTACTTCCTCTAAATGATCAAGTTTGGCTATCTATCCGGCACTTCGTCGTGATCCAAAAGCCACCTGGCATATTTGAATTCTTTTTAATAGCAAATTCTTAACTCAATATTTTGTAATTTTAAATGCGCACAATAGCATTTAACAATTCAAATTTGAAAAAAAAATCTGAATTTCCATACCTGATGGAAACGTAATTTGGATTTTTACTTCCTCTATAAGTGATCAAGTTTGGCTATCTTTCCGGGACTCCGTCATATGAGCGTTTCTTTATTTTGAATACTTATTTATGAGTAGCGGGATTTATAGGGAAATGATAAATGAGGAATGGACTGTGGGAAAAGTGTTTTGGATTGGGTTAAGAAGGTTGGAAGGGGTGGTTGTCGGGGTGGTGTGAGATGTTGTATGCGGGTGATTTGGGGTGTGATTGTGGCTTGGGCTGATGTTCGGTGTGTGATTTGGGTGCAGTTGAGGTGGAGGTGGATGATGATATTATGGTAAGTGGGTTCGTGTGAGGGAATTCGGTCGTGGAAACAATGGCCAAGATATTGGTTATCTTATGGGTCTTGGTGGAGGAGGATGGGAGAGCGGGAGGAAAGCGGAATGCTTAAATGGATTTCCACATGTGCATTCTTCTCTCGGAGTCTAAGACTAAGGCAAGGGAAAGTATAAAGCCAAGGAAAGCAAAGCAAAGCAAAGGGAAGAGGAAGGCGGGCGCGTGTATAGGCGGAAGAAAGAAAGAGTAAGAGAGAGAGACAGAGAAGGAAAGAGTTGAATTTTGGTAAAGCTCTGCTCGGGGAGCTAACTGTTGCACGAAACTTCTTCTGGTCCATTTGTCAGTTGATGTTCACGTACTTTAACCGACCTCTCCTTCCATTCTCCGTCCAATTCTCCTTCCATTCTACTCCCATTCTCCTTCCCTGCCTCCGCTCTTTTCTATCACAATCGCCACGGTCATAAACTCTTACGCCGCACTTTGCAAGTGTAATGCTTCCCTTCCCTCCAAATCCCAGAGACGCACAGGTGAGCTCCGCGGCTCCTCAACGCCACACACATCACATTCCTCCTCCCGTCCCAAACCTCAAACACATACAACTTCCACTTTTATTTATTCCCATCATTTAAACTCAATCTCAACCATTTTATCACTATAGTCCAAAAACATCACACACAACTTCCAACTCATCATTCCCACACCACACCATACGCAATCTTTACCACTTTATTCCAAACAAATTCCATTCCTAATTCAAAGCCCTATTGCAATTCATATTTTATAAATTAATCATTTTAATTCCTTTTTTAATTTCTCTGGCTAAAATGAATAAAAATCATCAATTTAAATTCATAATTTTTAATGTTTTCCTTGAAAAAATGAATGAAAATGATTAATTCAGTTTAAAGATCCGAATGTACTAATTTCTATCCCATCAACACAAAAGTTAGTACTTTAGGATACTTCTCCCTGGATTTATTGTCCGACTGTCTTAATGAATTTGTTAATTTATTCAATAATAAACACACTAAAATTCTATGAATTTCCTAATTTTTTTCCTAATGTTATTACCCCCATTTGTGAAATTAAAAATAATGATTGTTTTGATATGCTGTGGGAATCTCTTCCCTGCCCCGCTGTAGTAAAAGTTTTGTAGATGACAAAATACAAGTTTTTGATTTGACAAAAGGGGACTAAAAAGGGTAAAAAAAGAGAAGGGGGATAAATCTAAAATAGACATAGTAGATGAAGGAAGGTGTACAATTGAGGCTTTGATAGGAGAAGGGCGGTCTCCTTGGAACCCTTTCGTCTATTTTCCAGCCTTTGGAGACGATTGAAATTTTGTGTAAAGTTTAAAAAAGCCTATATTTGATTATATGAGATGAGAATAAGCGGTTGGGGATGCTGCATGGGGTGAGGGATGAAGAAGAGAGGAAGAGAAAAATAGAGAGGAACCTATAGAGGCTGTGTGTATGGGGATGGAATAATTGTTGTGAGCGATGAGTAATGCGGGTTGTTTTCGTTGGCGACTCGGAGAAACGGAGAAAAAGAGAAAAAGAGAGGAGAAGAGAAGAGAGAGGAGGGGAGCACTTAACCCTTCCCTATCTCAACCCTTCCCTGCTTCTCTCCCCATCAGCTGTCAGGCTTCCTCACGCAAAATATCCCCGTCATATATATTTATCCCTCCTTTTGCACACACACGCATGGAGCTCTCTGCTATCTAAGAGATCCTCGGAATTCACCATCTTCACCCATTCCACTTTTCCTCTCCCGGGATAAAAACATATGTAGTACAAATATATCGGCGGTCCTCCGGTCTGGTGATCCGATAGGCAAAGCTGGTGGATGAATGTTGACTTGAAATTGAGTAGACGTTCCCTTTATTTAGACGTCCTTTATTTTCCTAGACACACACACACACACAGGGAGAAATGCAGAGGCAGAAAGAGAGAGAGAGAGAGAGTGAATTGTGCAGTCGCCGTCTTCTTCAGCTCTTTCGACTCGACCGTATGATTTTCATCTAAAAGGAGCCCCTGCAGCAAACCCTCCACCTCAAGGATTAACATCCGCTGGTCGCCACGCACTTTTATTGGAAAATCTTCCCTCTCATCCTTCACTGCCAGCCACGCTCTCCGGGCCCTCCAATTAACCCACTTTTATTCATAACTTCACCATTTTCTCCCATTTTCATTTCACCCGAAACACACAACTCTTTTTTCTTCACAACATTTACTCCCAAACCTTCCAACATTTACCCTTTCAAAGTTTCTCATTTGGACAATTTTATTTACGACGCTTTTCCCATCCGATTTCCTTAAACGGCAGGGTCAGTTGTCAGGATTTGCATCGAAAATACTGGAATTGCATCGGTTCAAGTTAAATTGCATCGGTTCAAGTTAAATTGCATCGGTTCAGGTTAAATTGCATCAGTTTAGATTAAATTGCATCGGTTCAAGTTAAATTGCATCGGTTCAGGTTAAATTGCATAAGTTTAGATTAAATTGCATCGGTTCAAGTTAAATTGCATCGGTTCAGGTTAAATTACATCGGTTCAGGTTAAATTGCAACGTTTGAGGTTAAATTGCATGGGAAATATTTGAATTGCATCGGATTAGGTAGAATTGCATCGGAAGGTATTAAATGAAATTAAAAATACAAAGAAAGGAGCTAATCAGTTAGAATTGCATTGCATGGGTTAAGATTGGATCGGCGGAGCGATTGAAAGGATCCTTTGGTGGGTGTAAAGCTTGGGAGCGGAGCGTTTACAAAAGGGATGCAATCGATTTAAATTATTGCGGAAAAGGGAATGGAAATGAGGATGAAAGGAATGGATGAAAAGAATCTGTTTGATTGAATTAAAGGCGTCGCGGATTGAAACTAAAGACTGTGCCACCAGTCCACCAGCAGCACCAACATCAGCAATAGGGAAGGGAAAGGAAGGGAACTAAAAGATGGGAATGGAGCATTAGTAAAAGGAAGCGCGTGGAATCCAGATAATTTGGCTGGGAAAAAAGCCTTCACCTGGCGAGAAAAGCTTTGGCTATATCTGTAGTGTTGTTGGGAGAAGGAGAAGAAGATGAAGGAGGAGAGGGAGAAGACGCTACATATACGGAAAGGATAGACGAAAGGGAAGTAATTAAATGGGAGATGTAAACATGTATGGAAATGTGGTAATAAAAGAAAGTCTTGGGGAGAAGAAGGCAAAGAAGAAGAAGAAAAAAAAGAAGGAGAAGGTCCGAGTCGGAAAGCGCTCTACAGTTTTACAATTATTGGAAGCTGAGGATGCGTGTGGTTTCCCCTATATTACCATGTACATATGTACATACATGTGTCTGTTCATGTTTGTGAGGGGGGAGAGGGAATGAGGAGGAATATAGGAAGAGGAGGAGGGGGAGGAGGAGGAGGGAGGTGAGTGTGAGGAGGAAAAGAAGTGAGGCGACGGGAGTTAAGACTTTAATTAAACAAAATCCGATGGAACAAATGAGAGCGATGACTTGAAATGGATCTAAAATAATTGGGCATGGGAGAGGGAAATATAAACGAGTGGACGGACATTTAATACAAGGGAATGTATATCATATATATGTATATTACATGTATTTTATATCCTTATGTAAAAAGCATGTGCAAGTATATTACATGTATTTTAAATGCGTGTGTAAAGTATACGGAAGTATATTACACATATGTATTTTAAATGTATTTTATATGCATATGTAATGTACATATAGTAAACATAAGGAGGAAGAAGAAGAAACGGAACGGAGGAAATGTCCGTCCGTTCGTCCATCGGCGAGTGGGGAAATGTGAAAAGTGTGAAGAGGGAAAAGGGCGCAGGAAGAAAAGAAGGTCCAAAGGAAAGCTTTTAGGATGGCTGTCCGGGCTCTAATAATAACGCGCATAGTAGTCTACATGTGTAGTTGCGAGTAATTATGCTTGTACACACATGCATATGTACGCCCATGTCTAAGCATGGCCGCCTATGACTAAGACGCGGGGAGGACACTGCTACAGTGTGGACTATATATATATATATGGGATGTATATACTACGTAATGTATGTACATGGTTGGATAAATGTCTATTAGCCGGGGACACTTGAGTGGGAATGTGGCTATTTAAAAGGAAGGAGAAGAAAGAGAGTCAGTTTGTGTGTTTGCATGGCACAAGCCACGGATATTTCCATTTTCGGCATTTTCTCTCGCTTTCCACACACACATCCAACATTCTACATTGTACACGTTTGAGAAAGGGACACTTTGGAGAAGGAGTGCGGGAATGTGTGAGGGAGTGAGTGTAAACCAGGAGCGGACATATGTCCTCCAGTCATTTACAACTTCTCCTTCCCACTTCCCATTATCAAACTCATTCCTTCTCTTCACCAACCCACAACTTTTACAAATATTATTTCTTTTACCCACCACCCTTTCAAAATCATCACTTTCCATTCAACCTCATGCAAAATCCCCGTTTTTCAATTATTCAATTCATCTCACCTATTCCTAGGTACAGATATAGGGAACATTAATGTCTTTTCAAGTCATCCATGCAAGTTTCCATGCGGGGATCACAAATTGTCCATGCACAGGACACATCTTTGATATACAGACAACATTTTCCATGCAGACAGCAAATTGTCCATGCAAGAATACATTAACTTCAATTTCCAGAATAAATAAATTTCAAATTTAAAAAATTAATTAATTACTTTACAAAAAATTAAGAAACTTTAATTCTAAAAATTATTTAATTAATTCCTTCTAAAAAAAGTTAATTCATTTTGATTTTAAAATTTAATAAATCTGGGTTACAAAATTTAACAAAATTGGATTAAAAATTTAATTAATTTGGATTAAAAAATTTAATAAATTATGATTAAAAAATATAATTAATTTCAATTTAAAAATGGATAACTTAAAAGTAAATAAAAAACTGCTGTTGGAAAGTGGTGCTTTTAAAGAGTGTTTGAAGGTGAGAATGATAATAAATGGAAGGGCGAGGAGGGAAATGCGGGAAGTTGTGAAGGATGGGGTAAGAATTCTGTTTGTGTGTGATGACTTGGCTTGCGGACTCGTGGTTGTGTTGATGACATGGCGGTGCGGTGGCTCCTGTGGTCGTCGGATGGGTTTTGCGAGTAATTTGGGAGAGATAGGTGCGTAGATAGCGTTTTGTTTTTGACAGACTTGCGAAAGACTAAAAACTTAATGGTGCATCGAGAATTGAGCTGGAAATTGGTTTTCGGAATTAACTATGGATGGGGCTGATTGCTAAAGCTTGTTGTTTCAAAGTGTCCTCCGGCCCGGGCTAATATCCTAAATAAACGACCACGCCACACCACGCCACGCCACGCCAGACAGCAGCGCCATATAATCTTTGAAAAAAGCCAACATGTAAAATTACCTAGGCCACATTCCCACTGTCATCACTTTGATTAATAGAGATTTCCCTCTCCAACACATTTCCTCCTTCCACTCCAACTCTCCGATGATCCACCGATCCACCGATCCACATGGTCATTCCTCCCGTTGCCCAATAGTCCTCACTCCTGTAAAACTCCACTTTTCACACTCATTCCCTCATATTTACCCATACTTCCCTACACCTCTTCTTCTTCCTCTCAACATTTCAACTATTCTACTCACAAATCTTACCGAGTTCATGCAAACATTTTCCAATTTTTTTTAAATTTTCGACATTCAAAGGAAATTCGGGGAACATTTTGGGAATTCGATTAAAATTCGGGAAAATTTTTGGGAATTCGGGAAAAATTTTGGGAATTCAATTAAAATTCGTGAAAATTTTTATAAATTCGAAGAATTTTTTTTTAATTGTGAAAATTCGAAGACAATTTGGGAATTTTTAAAAAATTTGATAGTAACTTTTGGAAATGTTTGAAAATATGATGGAAACTTAGAAACTTAAAGGAAATTCGACGATTTTTTTTTAAATTGGATGGAAACTTTTGAAAATTTGTAGGTAATTCGAGAAGTTTTTAGAAATTCCAGATACTTTTAGAAAATCCAGAAATGTTTTGACAAAATTTGTGACTCATGGATGGAAATGGTGGGAAGGCTTAAAAATTGGATTAAAAAATATGTATAAAATGAAAAAAATGATGTTCTATACTGGGAGAGAATAGTAAAATAGTAAATAAAATAAAATTGTGAAGAGTGAAGATGATTTGGACTGGTGGCGGGAGGGAGGGAGAGAGAGAGAGGGGAGGGCAGGAATAAGGGAATTAGTTGTAATTATAAGAATTAATTTTTAATGACGTTTTGGCCTGGAGAGTCTGGAGAGAATGGAATGAGACTGGACTGACAGTGTATCAAGAGGAGTTAGAGAGTTTTCTCTTTTCCTTCCCAATGTGAATGTGTGTGTGTGTGTTTGAGCTGAAGAGACGAGCGCGAATCGATGGTTAGCATCGATATAAAAAGAGTATAAACTAAAAGGAGGCAATATTTCTTGGCTCGATCAATATCTGAACCGTCCACTTTTTTCTCTTTCTCTCTCTCTCTGCACACATAACTTTGAATTACATTGAGAATCTGATACGAGAGAGACGTTCTTGGCCGACTTGTAAGGTTCGGGGCTATTGGGAGTTCCATATAATTGGACAAGCTCGGTAAAAATCTCGTATATGACATACGAATCATAACCTTCATTATATTCTCCTCTTCTCCTCCTTTCTATTTTTCTCTCAAATGCTTCTTCATACAGTACAGTGTACAGTGTGTGTGTGTGTGGATGTGGACGTCCAGAGCCCCGAATTTCACCGATTTTTCCTTTTCTCCCCCTCTAAATATATTTCTCTCTCTCTCTCTCTCACTCTCTTATGCTTTAGCTTTTCTTCCTTGTCTTCCTCACTCCTTCAAAACTCCTCCACTCCCCGTCTCCCTCGCTTTTTTTTCCTCTCACAAAAATTTCTCCAATCCCTTTCAAAACTTGTCCGCTTTATTTTTTTTTCTTCATTTTTCTCCGTCTTTCTCTTTCCTAATTTCCCGCTTTGATTTTCTTTTTACCAACCTTAACACTATCCCACGGCTCCGATTCCCCATATTTTCCCTTCCCCTCTCCTCATCTCTTTTACCTTCTCATCTTATTCATTATTTATTATTTGTACTTCTTTTTCTCCATTTTATTTTATCTACCCCAAATTATTACTCCCGTGATTTTTTCAATTATTCGGATTTAATTTTTTAATATTTTTGTAATTTCTTTTCTAAAATACTGGAATTTATTTTCTAAAATTCTGCAATTTAATAATTAAAAAATTCTAAAATTTGATTGTTTTAAATAATTCTGCGATTTAAAAAAAATTGCAATTTAATTTTGAAATTAAATGAAATTGTTTTTAAAATAATCTATTATAATTAAATTTTAAAAACCTGTCTGGATTTAATTAAAAATTTAAATTGGTCGAATCCTTAAATTTCCAGCAAATTTAGCGGGATTTGTGATAAATTGAAGAATTTATTTATGGGGGAAATTGTGTAATATTGAAATGTTTGTAAGATTGAGTGGCGGAAGTTTGTGGAGGGAATTTGGGAATGGCTGGCTATAATGGTGATTTTGGTTGTATTACTATACTTAAGAGCATATAGTAGTTGTGAAATAAAATGGTTGTTCATCCCTTCCGTCGTCGTGTCGTGGTGCGTTTTCTCGCTTGGGCGATTAGTCATATTACGTATGCACTATAGAGGAAATGAATTCCTTCTTGGCGTTCTTGGCCGCTCCCTATATTAAATCCCCCATATGTACATCCCATGTAGTCAGTCCTTATATTTATATACTGGTATGCATATACTACTTATGGCACGTGCATTGGCCTCTCCGCTGCCCTTAAACTTATTAATCCACACAATATTATATTATATGTACATCTCCGCATCTGCCAAGGCGGGCTTTTCAAATCCTCCCACACGCTCAATCCAACGCTCCTTCCTATATCATCTATTCTATATTACTCCAGCAACTCCGATAGTACGATTAGCCTTGGTTGGTAGTCTCCATTTACGTATACGCATAGGTATATAGGTATATAGTATATGTATATCCAGTATATGTATACCCAATTAAACTTTCCCTGCAATCAGAGTTCCAATACTCGCAAAACATTGACGTCACTATCCCTTCCCATTTCATTTATCAACATCCCCTTTAATCAGGCCTCACAAACATTCCGATCCTCCACCGCATTTTTCAACTCCCACAAATATTTTATCCATCTTTTCCACACCATTTATTTCCTTCCCGGTCATCCACGTTTTCAAAATTTACATTGTCAAAAAGTATTAAATTTTAAAAATTAAGCGCGGGAATTTTAGAAGTTTCAAAAATCAAGCACAGGAATGTTGGAAATTTAAAAAATCATGCGCGGGAATTTTAGGAATTTAAAAAATCAAGCGCGGGAATTTTAGACATCTCAAAATTCAAGCGTGGGAATTTAAGGAATTTAAAAAATTAAGCGCGGGAATTTTTGAAATTTAAAAAATTCCGGCAATTTTAGAAATTAAAAAAAAAGTTGAAATTAATTCGCATTGTTTTAAAATTTTTAAATTAGCTTTAATTTGTAGGTATGAATAATTATGAATTATTATGAAATGATTTTGAATAATAAGTAGGAACAGTTGAAAAGGAAAGGCGGGAGAATTCGAAATAGAAAATTGAAAAGGTGAAAGTAGATTTGTTGGAGACAGGTGGGGAAAGGTGAGAAAGGGAAAGTTTATTTGGAGAGGAAATTTGTAGAGGATGAGGATGGAGAAGAGTGAGAAGCGTTAATTTAAAATTGGTGCTGCTCACATGTGCATATATTTGTTGGCGTGTTTTGCATATTGGTGAATTTGTGCCGTCGATATGGAATTGTTGTGAATATTATTATTGAAGATGAAATTGACGGAGCTCCTTAGGAATTCCGCTCACACTCGGCGGAGCTCCTCAAGTTGTGTGTGTTGTGAAGGGAAAGGAAAGGAAAGAAAGGAGAGAAAGTGGACGGGGAAGACGACGGGAAGGAGAAGAAGGCGCGGGAATGGGAGTTTGCCTAATGGTCTATCAAGTGTAATGAAATGGGAGCAAAAAGTCAGACGGGAGGAATATAATGCTTGGGATGAAAAAAATTTGGGCCTAAATGCGGGAAGAGCAGACGGCCGCACTCCTCCCATCATAACCTTTGAATATAGACAACATTTTAAAATCCTCATTCTCCCTCTCTCTCTCTCTCTTTCACTTTCTCTCTCTCTCATTCTCTTTCTCTCTCTCCCCGAGCCTCCCCGCCAAACAGCTAATCATTCTTTTAAAAATTATTTCAATTTTTCAAAGGAATTTCCATGTCACAACGACACTTTCCTCCAGGAACCATCTCATCCATTTTCAATTGCCAATTCTCCTCCAAATTACTCCTGCTAATTCCTCATTTAAATTCCTCTCATTTCCAAAAGCCTCCATCTCCTCTCCCATCCCTCCCCATTCAATTCTCCCGCCTTTCCACCTCCATTCTCCCATTTTTAAATCCATTCCCCAAATTCCCTCCCCTTATTTCCCTCTTTCCCAATTTTCTCACAAATTCCAACTAATCATTATTTTTGCCAAATTTTATCAAAATTTGCTGAAATTCTTCCGCTAAACTGTTCGGAATGAATCAGGACGCCAATTTTATTTCAATTCCTTTACATTTGGTCACATTAATTAATTAGGAAATTCAATCAAATTTAATTTTTAATTGGAAAATCGTTTAGAAAATTTGTAGAAAAATATTTTGAAAAGATTGTAGGCAAATATTTTAGAAAAATTGTTGGCGGGAAATTTAAATGGGGAAAGTAAAATTCGGAAATTTAATTGGAAAAAATAAAATTCGGAAATAAAATTGGGAAAATAAAATTCGGAAATTTAATTGGGGAAATAAAATTCGGAAATTTAATTAGAAAAATAAAAAATGGGAAAATGGGTGAATTAAATGTTGCAAAAGTGTGTTGGTTGGGAGGCTTAAAATGGGTGGGAATTAGTGGTGTGTGTTGGGGGTTTTGTTTGGGAGATATTTGCGGATGGGGCAGAATGGAGAAATGGAGAGTTGAGTTGGCTGAGTGAGTCCTGCGTTTCTTCAAATGTCATGGATCAATTTTTATGAAAACCAATCTTCGTCCATGTGATATTATTATTATTATTAGAACTTTGTATGGAAGGAGAAAGAGCTGAGAAGCTTTTCCCCGCCGATTCACTCCACTTCTTTTCCCTCCACTTCCCTCCATTTCCCCATCCTCACACATCCACAAATACACAGGCCCATCCTATTATGCACCGAATTCCCCACCAAACTCCTCATTTATTTCTTCCACGCAGTATTCTTATATCAAACAGAATGTCGCAAATCAAAACGGGACATAATGCCTTCAAGTATCTCAACGGACTATATCTTCCATCAAATAAGAAAACCTCCGAGGTGTATCGGCAAATCAAACGACCGAGAAATCCACACGGGGATCCCAAACTCTCAAACGTCCTTTTTTCCTTCTACACATTTCTTTAAGGAAATCAAAATCTCTAAAGTGCTATAATGCATTGAAATTCCTATAAGAAAATTAAAAACTCTAAAGTGCTATTATGCTTCTTAGATTTATTTAAGGAAACGAAAAAAATCTAAAGTACAATAATGCATAAGATTCCAGATTTCCATAAGAAAAAAATCATAAGATGCTATAATGCATATGGAGAATCCTATAAAACAACAAGGGCTCTAAAGTGCTATAATACATACAAGGAAATCAAGAGCACATAGGTAGGTAGGAGTGAAAGGTGCTAAAATGGGAGTGAAGAGTCTTTGTGGAAGATAAGAATGAGAAAGGGCTAATAATGCGTGAGTACATCCGGAAGTGCTATAATGCTTAAGAGGAAGGAATTCGGTTGATGTGCGGATGAGGTTGGGAGGGCGCAGAGGGGCTATAATACTTGGTTGTACTCGGTGTGTTTGTGTGTGTGAATGGGCCTCGTAGTGATGCATATTTGATGGAAAGTGGGTTGTTTGGAGCGGAGTTACACGAGGTTTACAAAGTTTTTATGGTGCTTAAATACAAAAGCGTGGGATTTTTCGAGGCTTGTAAAATTCGCCACTCGGCATATATTATACATATATTTTATATTTTATTCATCCCCACCAACTCCTTTTCTCTTTCTCTTTCCCTCTAGAAAAAAAGACTTTACTTTTACTTTTCTCACATGCTCTCCGGTCATGAGGATTGATAGGAAGAAGTGTCGTCTGTCCTATCTCCCTCATCACCTCCTCACCTCCTCACTCCGCTCCTCCATCTCCTCCACTCCCATTCACAAATCCCAACCTCTTCAACCAAATCCCACACTTAACAACTCCATTTCTCCATTTTCCTCCATTCTCCTCCACACTTCTCCATACACCTTATTATCCCCGTTCTTTTTACAAATCTCCAAAAATCTCAAGTGGCTAGTCGAGTCCTCCACATTTATTTTTACACTCCATTCTCCATGTACTCTCCCCTTTCTTATTAGACATTTTTCTTACTTTTCCTCCTTGTCTCTCATGTCAATTCAAATATTTATTCCCCATTTTTAAATCCAACAATTCCCATTGTAAGGTCTCCAATTTCCCAATGATTTCCCTTCAAGGGCGTCAAAATATTCTTATTAGTTCAAAGATTCTGCAGTACACACATGCCATTTTAGCACCTTTGAATTTTTAAATATTTGGGGGAAGTATCGGGTGATGACGCCGGAATGAATTTATTTGTATGCAGGGAGCATTCCCATATTATTCCTAATCGCACGGATATTTCCATGTGAAAACAACAAAGTGACGGAAATTCCGTAATAAAAATAATTAAGTATTGATGAGATTTGTGGGAATATGCATGGATGGGAATTTTTTAAATTACATCCATGAGATTTTTTTTTGGAACCCTGAGAATTTTTCTTTTGGAATTATACATCCGCTAGAGAATTTTTGAAATTGCATATGGAGGAGAATTTGTGAAAATGACATGAATGAGAATTATAATGAAAATGGGATGGAAATTTGATGAAATGGCATCGATGAGAATTGCGGAAAAGTATTGAATTGGGCTTTTGTTTTGTTGTGTTTGGTTGTTCGTTCATTATTTATAAATGGCGGGGGATTGGGATTAAAATTTGACTAAGCGGGAGTAGTTGGGGGAAATAAAATGCGGAGGATGAGATGATGATGAAGATAATAATTTGGGGAAGATGTTGTAAAAATGTGGGGAATTGTGAGGTGAGATGGAGTGTGGATTTGGATGGGAATGAGGGGTGGGGAGTAAATGGGGAAATGGGAAAATGGGGAAATGGGAAGGAAGGGATTGGAGTTGATGTCGGAGAGATTGGGAGAAGAAAGTTTGAAAATGTCTTGAAGACAGTGCGGAAGCAATTATTTACAATGGTTTTGACTGGAGATTGTCTGTTGTAATGACATGTGAGGATGAGGAGTAGGAGAGATATTCGGAGGATGAGGAGGAGGCGGATGAGGATCACCTCTTTTCAGCTTTTCAGCTTTTCAGGGAGCAGTGGAGTAAATAAAGAGATGCAAAGCAAGTGGTGTAGTTTTGTCAAGATGACTCGTAAAAAGACAATTAGCTGGGAATGGCGGCTTCCTCCCACAAATGACATCTTGGCCGCACTCTCCACTGCCTACTTAACAAGGGCATAAAGCACGTCGTAACTCCCTAATTCCGCCCGACTCCGGCCCAGCACGGCCGACCAACCGACCACCGCACCAGTCAATAACTTCTTTATCATCTCCTCCATCCCAACAACAAATGTTTACTCTCTCATTCCCGCTTAATCCAAAAGACTTTCCCTAAACGGAGTCAAACGCCCCAAACTCCCACCACGTCCAAAACAACCACATACCTATACTCAACCTTTCCCCGTAATATTCAAACATTCCCGCACAAATTCACCCTTTCCCCACGTCACTTTTCACGCATCTTTCACGCATCTTTCAAAATTTATAACATCATTTTAGAAATTCATGGCTGATTTTAAATATTTTCACCTAGGATTTTTTAAATTTCCACTCATTTTAAAAATCCGAGCCTCATTTTGGAAATTTTTACCTGGTTTTTTAATTTCTAACCCAATTAAAAAATTCCCGCCTCATTTTAAAAATTGGCAACTGGTTCAAAAACCAGTTGAAAATTTTTATAATTGTTACTAATTTTTTAAATTGGCACCTCATTTTAAAAATTCCCGTCTCATTTTACAAATTGGCAACTGGTTCAAAAACCAGTTGAAAATTTTTATAATTGTTACTAATTTTTTAAATTGGCACTTCATTTTAAAAATTCCCGTCTCATTTTACAAATTCGTGCCTCGTGTTAAAAATTACCACCTGATTTTAAAAAAGGATTTGAAAAATTGCCCCTACATTTTGAAAAACTTGAAATAGTTGAAATTTGTAAAATACTGGAATTAAATAGTGAAATTTGAAATGTCCGTGGAGAATGAGCGGGAAAGTTGTTAGGAAATGGAGTATAAAATGAGGTTTGACCGTTTGAGGTTGTTATTGGGGGATTTTGATGCGGCACTTAGCTGTTTGAATGGGGACTTTGAAAAATGGCGCGGGAAATTAAAAGCGAAGTGGTTCGTAAAGAGACGGGTTTATATGAGGAGTGAGGAGTTTGGGAGTGCGGAGGATGAGGAGAATTGATGGGGATTTGGATTTGGACGGTAGTGGAGGATAAAAAGGGCGGGTGTTCCAGCATTTGATTTTGAAAGCGGAGGATTTTGTGTGGAATGGGCAATGGTTGACCTTTGGTTGACTATCGGAGAGTTGGCGGAGTTAAAGTGCAGGGGAATGGAACTTCCGAGCGTGTAACCTTTGCCTGTCTCAGCCCGAGAATTTCACGGAGCAGAATCAATAAAATCCAAGACCAACAAGTTAACTTTGTTGGCATTAAATCTTTTTATCGGGCTCCCCGGATTACAACTTTAAACACAACCACCAACAGTTCCACACAACACTTTCCCCCGTAAAAAAACCGAGCTCCCATACTTCCAACCCCAATTCCGACACACGTCTGCCCAATTTCCCGCCGTATCAGCCCCAATTTTTCAATTCTACTTTTAGTCCCAAATTTTTCCCGCTTTTTCTTAAAATTACTATTTTACAATTTTTAATAATTACTTTGCTCAGAAAATAAAATAAAATGTTTAATTTAATTCCAAATTAAAATCTACCAGTAATTAAGTAAGAAAATTAAAGGCGGGAAATTTAAAACAATTAATTTAAACAGCGGGAAATTTAAAACAAATTAATTTATACCGCGGGAAATTTAAAAAAATTAATTTAGACAGCGGGAAATTTAAAACAAATTAATTTATACCGCGGGAAATTTAAAACAAATTAATTTATACCGCGGGAAATTTAAAAAAAATTAATTTAGACAGCGGGAAATTTAAAAAAAATTAAAGGCGGAAAATTTAAAAAATAAATTTGAAAGATGGGAATTTTAAAAAAGGTATAAAAATTGAGAAAGTGAATTGCGAATAATATTTTGGGGTGGGAAGCGATCCCCTTGGGGCAGAACGTGTGGGCGTGATGATGGTGGGGAAGTGTAAAATGAGAATGGGAAGGAGAGACTGGAGATGTCGGTAGGAAAGGACAGAGAATTGACCCCTGATTGGATTAGCGGGGTATAAATGACCTTCGTTGCGGTGCAGGGACGATCGAGGCTGAAGGAGCAAAGTCAGACTTTATTATTGGTTTCAGTCTTCCTGCCCGACAAATGCAATTCCGTCTCCCTGGCATTCCTTCCTCCGTCTTCGGGGACACCACTTTTTCTTCCTCCGCTGTCCACGCACGAGTCTCCTCCGTCCACCTTCTCATCTTCCAAGCCTTCCTTCTCCATTTCATCTCTAAAATTCAATTTCCTTCCCATTCCCACCATCGTCCCCCGTCTCCACAATTAGTCCAAGCCCGGCGCTGGGAATTCAGCCTTTTGTCCACTCTCCCATTTTATTCTCCGCATTTCAATTATATTACATTTTTCCTCTTAAATCCTATTTATTTATTTTCATTTATTTTTATTAATTTCCATTTTATTCTACGTAATTAATTTTAAATTAAATAATAAATTTCTGAGCAAGGATGTCTACATAAAAATTAATTTAAAGAATTTTCCCATGAATTAAATTTGTATCGGAAATTTTTAAAAAATGTATCCTCAATTCCAACAATAATAATAATTATTGAATTTGTTGATTATCTGGGAAGAAACTAATGTTTAATTTAAAAAGGAGGAAAGTAGACAGAAGAATAGAGGGAAGATTGGCGATGAGTAAGAATGGAATGAAGGGAAGTTGGGAAGAATTGGGGAAATCGGTGTTGGAGGTTGAAAAGTGGAGAATTTTGTTGTACACGGAGCTTTGTGATTTGGCGATGGGGAATTTTGGGGAGAAACGAGGAAAAATAGCTGGGAAAAATGAAAAGCGATGACTCACGGTGGACGGAGGGTTCTCGGGTTTCCTGGAAGCTGGAAAGGAAAAAAGATGGAAGGGACAAGGGTTTTTCCACTCGCTCTCTCGCTCTCTTTCTCTCTCTTTTTCGGAATAAACAAGGGGGAGGTGATGGACTGCTCATTCCACGCCGAAGGCCAAGCTCATCACCAACAGAACCATGCAACTCCATCCCAAATTATAATCCCCACAACATTTCCAACATATTTCCAATCCTCGTCCATATAACAAAAAGCCAAATGAATTACCAGAAAAAGCATTTTTAAAATTCACCAAATTCCCACCAAAAATGTGAAAATTTTCAAAAATTGATTTTTCTGGAATTTTTAAATAATTTTTAAAGCGGGAAAAACAAAATTTAATTACATTTTAATTACATTTTAATTACATTCCAATTACATTTTAATTACATTCCAATTACATTTTAATTACATTTAATTACATTTTAATTAAAACAAAAAGTAATTAAAAAGTAAATTGAGACGTAGAAATAAAGAAATAATAATTAAACAAATAATTAACAAGCCCGGGAAATTCAAATGTTGGTCGAATTACTGGAGGAATAAAAAAAAAGCGACGAAAAAGGAAGCAGACCAAGCGCAGGGAAATAAAAAAAATGGAATATAAAAATAAAATTGATTAATTAAAGTGAAAACGGGGGAACTGAAAACAAAAATTAATTAGCCATGTAGGGAAAATTCAAAGGAAAAAGAGTCTGGGTAACAATAATAAAATAATGAAAAAGAAAATAGAAAAAAGGGAGCAGGACAATAATTATTGTCAACAACAAGTCAAGGAAAAGAGAAAAAGAAGTATAGAAGAAGGAAAAAAGCGTTGGTCGCCATATGCTCTCCTTCGCATTTCTATTGTTTCAATTTTCCCGGTGATTTTTGCTGGTCTTCTTTCTCTCTTTATTGCCACGCTCTTTTTTACTATACACTGGCACTATGAATATATCTATACCCATTCTCCCTCCTACGCACTACTCATTTTCTATCTCAACCATTTCTATTCATTTTATATATTTATTTATATTCTTTCCCAGACGGAAAATATTTTTCAGTATTTCTCGTGCGCATTTTGGGATTGGGAGGGTTCAATTATTAAGCTGCGAATTTTGCTAATGGGGAAATACGTTGGGGGAAATTATTTGGGGATTCTTTATGGTATTTGAAATTATTCATTTTTGTAGAAATTTTAAAAAAGTAATTACGAAATAATACTTTTAAATTCAAAACAATTTATTTTTATATTTCCAGGCCTTAATTTTAGCAGCAACAATATTAATTCTAGCCGATAAACCATTAATTTTAATAGAAAAAATATTCATTTTAATTTTTTTAATTAATTTTAATAGAAAAAATATTCATTTTAATTGAAAAAAATCAAATTTAATAGAAAAAGTATTAATTTTATTAGAAAAAATATGAATTTTAATATAAAGAATTGATTTTAATTTTTGAATTATGTGTGGACAAAATGTTAATTTTAAAAAAAATATTTTAATTTTTTAATTAATTTTAATACAAAAAACATTAATTTTAATACAAAAACATTAGTTTTAATAGAAAAAATATTAGTTTTAATTTGAAAAAATTATTTTAATTTTTTAATTAATTTTAATAAAAAAAATATTAATTTTAATAGAAAAATATTGGTTTTAATAACAAATATTATTTTTTTAAATTACTAATTTTAATAAATTTTAATTTTGATATTTTAAAATGTAAATGATAATTTTATAAAAGCCTAATTTTAATTTGGATTGAGTGAAAAAAAAGAAAACAAATGTAAATAAAATATAAATTAAAAGAATATTTGAATTGAGCAGCCCCGGGAATATCCCGTAAAAGTAAAGAAGTTGGTATGGTGCGTGGTTTTAATTAGGAAGATGGATGCGGGGAATTTATATTTCCTGAGTCTTGGGTGATTACATTATGGCGGATGCCTCATTAGGTCACTCTGGAGAAATGAAGGGAGAATGGGGGAGGCGGGAGCCGGCAGAGATTTCCCGTGAAATTATTGTAAGAAGAAAAGCGGGCGGAAATCAGAAGAAGAACAAGAAGAAAATCCAGCGTATATATATATGCGTATGTACGTACATAGATATAAATATATGGGAGAGGAGATTATTTTCGGGGAGAATGGGGGAAAGTGGACAAATATGGGGGGAAATAAATGCTGTGGAGAAAGAGAGAAAGAGAAAGGAATATCGGGGAAAGTGGGGATGGGAAAATAAAGGTTTTGGTGCTGCGGAGACCTGGGAAAAATTAAAGGGAAAAATATAAATTAATAAAAGAAATGTGTATAAAATAAAGGAGGGAAAGGGGAAAGAGTTGGAGTGGACAGGAGGTTGGATGGATTGGGGGAGAGTGAAAAGTGAGAGAGTTGGAGATAGGAAAATGATATAAAAAATAATAATTCGGGAAAAGAAAAAAGATTTTCTCATCAGTTTTGCCTTATTGAAGTGAAAGAGAAAAGAGAATTATGGAGGTCTTGTGTTGTTGGTTGCGGGGAGGGAGCATAGGAGGACGGGAAAGGAAAGGCAAGGAAAGCAAATAAGGCGAGCAAAATTCCCGTTGATTTTCATCTCGGCCGGGCGATTGTGGACACAGACGGGAAAAGAAGGGAAAAAAGAGAGAAGAGGAGAGAGAGAGAAGGGAAAAAGTATTAAGAGAAAAGTTGAGGGAAGTCTTTGGTTTTGACTTGAGCTTTATTCTCCAGTCAACTGAAGCTAAACTTAACTGTGTAAAGTAAATGTGCGTATGTGTGTGTGTGTGTGTGGAGTTTATATCAAAATATCTTGGTTATCGATTTTCCTTGGACGCAAACTTGAATTCCCTTCTGATGAAGAATCTCCGCCTCGTTACTCCTTTCTTTTTTCCTTTGGACTTTCTTTATTTGTTAGTCCATATACATAGACAATGGAAAGACACACACCGTCCTCCTCCACAAAACTCCCCACCAGCAACCAACAAATCCACCAATAAGTCCGAGATTTCTCCCAATCTTAAATCATCCCGTGCTCCTCACACTTTCTCCACAATATTTCCCCACACATTATTTAGCCCAAATCACCATTCCCACACTTTAAACCCAATACTATATATCAATATTTTCAATCAAATAATTTACATTTACCCAAATTACACGGGCGGGAATTATTATTTTTATTTAACTTTCCCTATACCACGATTTTTCAAATCCATCTTTTATTTTCTTTTGTATTTACAATTTTTTTAATGATTAAATAATTGTCCAAGCTGAATTTCTCGTTATTTAATTTTCACAATTTTTACTTCCTTCTATACAATTTTAATTACCCGCGTTTTCTTCCATTTAAACTTTATGTAATTCATTAAACAAAACAATTCCATTTTGAGCATTATCTTAAATTTAATTTCCTCATTTAGGAGATTTAAAAAAAAATCATTTCCTATACTTTCCTGAATTTAAATTTCCCACATTTTCTTCAATTTAAATTTCCCACATTTTCTTGAATTTTAATTTCCCACATTTTCTTGAATTTAAATTTCCCAAATTTTTTTAAATTTAAATTTCTCACGTTGTCTTGAATTTAAATTTCCCGCATTTTCTTGAAATAAATTTGCCCATTTTGACCAGATCGTTTTAATTTTAAATTTCCCGCATTTTATTGAAATAAATTTGCCAATTTTCACCAGAATGGTTTAATTTTAAATTTCCTTCGTTTTCCTTAATTTGAATTTCCCACATTTTCCTGAATTGTTTTGAATTATTTAAGTTTGATGGGTTTTATATTTGTAAAAAATTAAATTTCATTCATTTACTGAATTTTAATTTCCCGCGTTTTCTTTAATTTAAATTTCTTGCATTTTCTCAACATTAAACCCATCGCAATTTCATGAATTTAATTTCCATATTTTCAATAGATTTTTTAAAATAAATTTTCCTGTATTTCCCTAAATTTTAATTCCCCACAATTTTAAAATTTCCCACATTTTTTAAATATGGCCTGTGCAGAGACTTGAAAATCATGGATTTCATTATTTTAAAAATGGATTTGTAAAAGGAGAAATGTGTGAATTTCCTATGGGGCTGTGGGCTTCTAATGTATTAAGCCGTGTTTATAAATATTGATTCGAATTTCGCGGGTATTTTTGCACGAAATTCCAATGGAATAAGTAAAGAAATTTAGCACGTGGAGGAGAATCATTATATACATAGAATTTAATTTCCACAATTTCCTGTTTTCCATATGGAATTTCCCGCTCTAAAATCCACTCCTTGAAAACTCCTCAGGGTTGAAAAGCCTTGGGTGAAACTTTGGATTGACAAAGAGGGGAAATGTTTGAAAGCGCGAAGAAGACATTGAAGGCGCTAATTTGAAACTCGTTGGAAGTTAAGAGATGCTTGGGTTGGTTGGGAGAGAAGGGAAAGCAAAGGGACAAGTGGTTTTTTTCTTGGGTTTTCAAGAGGGAAAGGATGAATTGACAAATAAAAAATTGAAGGGTCATTCGGACATTGAAAAGCTGAAGAATCCTTGAAAAGTCGTCTTGCCCGGGTTTTCAAATATTGAAGTTTATCTCGATGTTGTTTAAGTTGAAAACTCTTAAGAAAGGAAATGGCAATCGAATTAATTTTGCCCTCGTTCTACACCGTCGACTTACATTTCCCAGTTCTGCCTACGTACATTTGAAGGTGAAAAGGCGCGCGGGTATTTTGAGATTAAGGGGAAAGTGTTTGAAGAAGAAAAACACGAGGCTTATCCTTTTGCTAAATGTCCACTTGATTGTCACACTCCCTTTTCCCTTTAAACAAACACCACGCTTTCTTTTCTCTTCTTCTTCTTCCCTTTTGTCCCCAGCGCCACAAATTCCCTTTTCTCCTTTTTTCTGTTTATTTAAAAACTATACGTTTGTCCATGCAGGAGAACAAGTGTTTGCTTTAAAAAAAATAATAATTTCTTTACACACAACACATGTTTCCTTTCGCCATCAACATTTTATGTCAACAATTCCCCCACTTCAGATTTCAGAGCAAAAACATTTATTTACTCGTTGATTTTCCTGCAAAATATTGGGAATTCCATGGGCTCCAATACCACTTTCATTCCGCTTTCTTCGTCTGCCAAATTATTTCCCCGGGTTTCTTTATTTTTTATCATTTAAATTCACGCTGGGATTTTTCCTGTAAATTAAAATAATTCCAAAGGAAATATTTAAATTACTAAATTCCATTTTAAATCTAAATTAATATTTAAATTAAATTAAAAATTCAAATTAATATTTAAATTAAATTAAAAATTTACATTAATATTTAAATTTAATTAAAAATTAAAATTAATATTTAAATTAAATTAAAAATTCAAATTAATATTTAAATTAAATTAAAAATTCAAATTAATATTTAAATTAAATTAAAAATTAAAATAATATTTAAATTAAATTAAAAATTCATATTAATATTTTAATTAAATAAAAAATTTAAATTAATATTTAATTTAAATTAAATAAAAAATTTAAATTAATATTTAATTTAAATTAAATAAAAAATTTAAATTAATATTTAAATTAAATTAAAAATTTTTAATTAAAAATTGAAAATAAAAATTCAAATTTTAATCAAACATTCAATCCAAAAATTTAAATTCAAAATTTAAATACAAAATTCAATCCAAAAAGTTTATTTCAAATTTTAATCAAACATTCAATCCAAAAATTTAAATTCAAAATTTAAATACAAAATTCAATCCAAAAAGTTTAATTCAAAATTTAAATCAAAAATTAAATCCAAAAATTTAGATTACAAAATTTAAATTAAAACAATTAATGTCAAAATAATTTTTTAAATAATTACATTTAAAATCCCAGCGGAAAAATTAATAAAAATTTGGCGGATTATTTGAATGATACCGGTGCAATAGGAAATTGGAAAATAAAACGAGAAACTTCGGAGCATTTTTGGGTGGTGAAACATGTTTTTATGACGGAGGAGTTTTGTAAAAAAAAGGAAAAAAAGTTAAAACGTCAAAATGGAAAAAGTAATATTAATAAACGATGAAAGTTGGAAATATTATGGAAAATACATAAATCAGGGCCCCGTCGTGGTTGAAGGAAATAAGTCTGCAGGCGCTTGTTGTAAATTCTTCCTTGTAAAGTCGTGTTTTTTCTGGATTTTTTAAAGTACAAGGGAAAATCCTTTTTAGAGGAGAAAAGGGAGAACGGGAGAAGAAAAAGAAGAAGAAGAAAAGTTTGTGAGAATCTTATTATTCGTATATGAAAAAGTGTGTTTTCCTCTGTATTTTTGCATAAATTCCAAGGTATTTTGGTATTTTTTTGATAAGAAGTTGTTGTTATTTAAAAAGTTGGTTGTGTTTCCGGGTGGTTTTGCTCCTGTTGTTGTTGCTGTTTGGGGTATTAAAATATGAGGAAGTTATGGCTGAAAAATGTGGAGGCAAAAGTGGAGGAGTTTTGAGGAGGACGAGGACGAGGCATCAGACATTTTTGAATTGTTTTTATGACACAAACTTTTTGCTTGTCTAAAGTGTGCGGCGGCCGCGGAAGGCAAAAGCAAACTTCCAACAGTTTTAAATCATTTTTTCTCTTCTTGTTCTTCTTCTTATTTTTTATGAGACCTGAACAAGGAGCATTGTTGGGATTTTATTAGAAAAATTCATGTCAAACTTCCTCCTCCTTCCATACTTTTCTCCTTCTTTTCTTCCCTTTTATTTTCCAGCGTCTCTCTCTCTTCCTCTCTCCTTTCCCTTCCCTAAAAACTAAATTCCCAACTTTCCATAAACAAATTTTTCCTCCCTGGATTTCAAATTAAACCGCTCCTGCTGTTCCGGCTCCGGATTTTTAATTTATCGGTGCAATTTTCAAACTCAATAATTTCTCGGATGACAAATTTACTTTTAATTTCAAACAAACTCCCACTGTAATTTCTCAAAATTTATAGTTTCCGGATATTTTAAATTCGGAATTTCCCGCTTAGTTTTCAAATTTTTTAAAATTTAAATTAATATCCTTAATAAAAATTTGCAGACAATTCCAAAATTCAAAATTGGCGGGTATATTTATTTAGCTTTTTTAAAAATTAAGCTGCTGATTTGGATTAAAAAAATGTGGCGCGAAGATGTAAAAGTTGGCGGGTGCATTTAAAAGTTGGCGCTTAGATTTTTTTAATTTTATGTTCGTCGGCTATCCGACGGATGACATCACATAAAATTCGCTCCCGTTTAGCATTAATTTCCGAAAGGAAAATCGCATAACATTATCTCAAAATATTACAACTAAGGCAAGTTAAGTGCGGTGATTCCAAATATCCAGTCGTTCTTGACCGAAAAATATCGGAAATATCCAGAATCTGGACAAGTCTGGATTTTTTGTCAGAATTCT
>JAQGAK010000489.1:0-73074 GCA_034696945.1 Lipothrix lubbocki | reverse complement strand
TCTTCATAGACTTTTTTGAAGTGTTCTACCCATGTCTGATTGTCAATATTGTGATTTATGGTCTTATATTTGCTTTTACGAAATGTATTCATAGCTTTCCAGTACTCTGATGTGTTGCGGATTTCACTGCGGAACGGGACACGTAGAACTAGCGTTGAAAATACACTCGTGTTTTAACACTCTCTTCCTTAAATGCTCAGAATACTTGTAAAATGCGGTTTGGTAAGAAATACTTTAGCCATTAACCCGAACATTTTGTGCATTTTCATGTTTTCAAACAATCCCACAAATACACTGTGGATCGATTATTTTTATCTAATTTAAGTGCTAAATATGTTTAAAAACTGGCATTTTCCCCAAAATTGACAAAATCCTAAAGTCCAACGACTTTGCTAAGTCGCGACTTAACCGATGATGCCCAAATGTCATTTTGGTCGAAATTTATTAAATCCTCGTTGAGCCACACATTCAGCAATTGACCTAAAATCAAGGGTTGCACAAGCAACTTTAAGTGATTAGAAACGTAAAATGGTTGTGTTAGTAAATTGACTACTTCTGTCAAAGGATTTTCTATGAATTGGAACATAGGCTGACATGCGAATATTGTCCCAAAAGCCACGCCATAGGAAAATTTGGATATTAATTTGGATACTATTCTAGGGTATCCGGGCGCGACGGAACTAGGGTATCCGGGCGCATCGGTTACAAAATCGTATCCGGGCGCACGCAATTTCCCGCTAATTTTTTCAAAATCTGAGATTTACCGTTAAGTCCCAAAGTTCAATTTTTATGCCATTAAAAAATATCCGGGCTCATAAAAATATCCGGGCGCATAAAATATCAGGGCAAACACGCATACTGAGACCTGTACAAAAATCGTATTATTGTTTTTTATTTACACTATTACGTTTTTGGCTCTTTGAATTCTTTTGTGGCCCTGGAAGGAGTCCTTTGTTTTGGCCTTTACAAGAGCCGTTGGTCATTCTTATTCCTCTCTCATCCTTGATGGCGTCGCATATGCCGGACGATTGGCTCCCAATCCTTACCCCTCATGTAGGGCACGCCTGATTTTTGTGCGATTGTACGTGTCGCGTCTGCGGCATATGTGCTAAAGCAGGCTTGCCCACTTCAGTGACCGCGGTTCGATGAATGAAAATGAATTTACATCGATTGTATAAATAGTCGGAGAAACTAAAAAATGAGCTTATATGATTTTGACACAATACACACAGGAGCTGATAAAGGTTTATATCACAATACAGTCAAAACTCGCTATAGTGGATGGCTATATAAGGGATAACTTGACATATAGTGGACATATTTGAGTGTCCCCGGCAAATTGCCCATAAGCGCACTGCTTAAAAATCTGCATATAAGGGATATTTTTATAAGGAAAAACTCGTTATAGTGAAGCATTTCCGAGGGCGCCAAGAGTAAAATACAGTGCCTATAAGGGATTTGTTGAAAAAAAGTGCATTTGGAACTAAAATTCACTACCAATAAACTTTCAAAATACTTCTGCGCAAAAATTATTTTCATTTTTTTTGACATATACACTTTTTACCTCTGCTAATTATAGTTTAATCTAGCTCTCAATGTTGCTAGCAAACAGTTTCTTCTAATTTGAGTTCTTGAAACCTTATGTTGTTTTGTATTCATCATAACTCCATAATATTATCAGTATTAGTCAACAAATTTTGAATAACTTTTAATTTATTTAGCGCTAGAGATTATTAAAAAATGAAACTGTTTGCTAATATATTCTAGAGATGTTTTACTTATTATATTTGTTCCAACACCACATTAAAAAACCCTAATTACTTATTACTGACTTAATTACTAATTACTTGTTTTTTTACAAACCTTATTAAGTTTTATGAAAGTATCTACGCCAGATTTACTTAATTATTAAAACTAGGTGTTTTTTTTAATTACCACAATTTAATTTACAACAAAATTTGAGTATTAATTTTATAAGGGATTTTATCTCTTATGTGCATATAAGGGACAGTATTTATAGTGGATAATTTTTCCGTGTCCCTAGAGGATCCTTTATAACGAGTTTTGTCTGTAATTGTGTTCACGGAGCTGATCCTATTTTATTCTGACCCAAAATCATTTAAACTACTTTTCTAGTTCGACAGCTGATAAATAATTACGTTGTATATTGCATATTGTAAATTAACACCTACAATTCTGATTGCTATCTGAATGTTGCCATGAACTACCATGGTTAAGCACGAAAGCACGATTCAAAAAACTAGAAACAAAATCTTCATACAGCTTTAACACTGTCTTCATTAATTCTTCTCCATCCATCTGTAAAATTGATTTCTTTTTGATTGGCGTGAATGGATGACTGTTGTGATGATCTTCAATTGCCAACTGCGCGAAGATCATCACAACAATCATCCATTAACGACAATCAAGAAGAAATCAACTTTAACACTACCTGCCTAATACATACTTAGTTACAAGTTACAAAACTACTTTAACAGTTAGCAGAAATAATTGGTATTCATTTTTCGGTTACGTGGATAAAGCAGTAAAGTTCATTTATCGTAGCTTTCGAGGTCAAAATTTAGCAACAGAAATCGAGTCATCCGCAGAATTTTAAATTGGTTTTTAAATTTATTTGAACGAACAGATTCATTTGTAATTTTTTTTTAAAGTTTTCAAATTCACAAAATATAAAATATGACGCAAAAAATTGTGAAGATGTTTTTTTCAAAAATCGCTCATGTTCAAAATGAAGAATGCCTGCATAAAATAATGTAAGCTAATTAAAACAATAATAATCTAATATAAATAACACCTAAAAAATGAAATAACAACAGGAATACATATCAGGAACAATTTTAAAAATACAGAAACTAATAAAGTTAAAATTCATTATAATTATAAAGTTGTCAGTACAAACGATAATATTGCAAATCCATAAATTAATATTAAAAATATAAATTATGAATACAAATCATCCTAAAAATAATTATTCATTTTAAAAAACAATACAAAAAATAAAAATAAACAATAAATATTACAAGAAATCAATTAAATTGCACAATTAAAATTTAAGAATAAATATAAATAAATAAAATTAACAGAAAAAAATAATTGTAAATAAATAAATACGATGAATATAAATTCCATAAAGAAGTAGTCTAAAATCACAAACAAGTAAATATAAATGAATAACAACTAATATAAAATGAATAACTATAAATGCATATAAATAAATATTGCATAAATTATTTATTACCAATAATATAAAAAAATAAGAACGGATAAACACAATACTAAAAATGCAACCAAGTCAAAACAAGGTTTATGAATGCCAAAAGTAGCATTTATGTAGAGATTCCTAGGAAGCAAATATATCTTCACGGTAGTCCGACACCTTTTAAGCCTCCAAGGGTATGACAGTATTATGTAAAAAATAAAAGTGGGGAAATTACCCCCTGTTAAATTTTCTGTATTATTTTTTGTTAAAAACGTGACACAAACCTATAATATAGAATAGAATTTATTAGGTCGATTGTAATGTGGATAATGGCTTTAGCCTTTACAACCAAATGCTTGTACACCAGCACAGATCTCTCAGTACAATCATTTACTTAATAGAAATTAAGACTTGTTCAATAGTTAAAAATTAAAACATTAGTCATAATAAGT
Organism: Lipothrix lubbocki; assembly: GCA_034696945.1. Lineage (NCBI taxonomy): Eukaryota > Metazoa > Arthropoda > Collembola > Symphypleona > Sminthuridae > Lipothrix > Lipothrix lubbocki. Next base: position 69,402 of record JAQGAK010000489.1, on the reverse strand, counting down.
TGTTGCATATACATATACACATTACAAACTACACATTACAAACAGTCTCAATAGGACCCCGAGGAGGCTAAGGTACGCCGTGTATCTAGCCCATGCGATATACAGATATGGACACTAGGTATACGTTTGTTGGTGGCAATCCACTGCACGGATGAGTCCATGCCCGGACGAGGTGACATTAGGCTCAGGGAAATTGTGGAGTTATTTTGTCTTAGCGTTAAGAGAAAAAATTATTTTGTAAGGAAATTTCAAAATATGGATTTATGTAAACATTATAGCTTTGTGTATAGGTTAAGTCCTTATAACGCAATAAAGCAATTAAACATACATACATACATACATATTAAGATTGACGACTCTGTATAGCCTTCTGGTACATCGGAGTGTAAACCCAATATTTTTTTTGTATTAAGATTGGCTGTGCTGCACTTGGCGCGTGATATACTGTTATTGGGCGACCATTAAACAAAGAACAACAGTGACCACTCACGCCGACAGCTTAGATCTATATATAAGCAATGAATGCAAAACGGATAAAAAGGAAAATGTTTTAGTATTCGGCGGTTTACATGCTGATACATTAAAATAAACATGAAGTTGTATTACTCATATTGCACTATAATAACGTAACATTTCTATACAAATGATATTAATGCAAAAACTAATTTAAAATACAAATACCTTGCGAATAATAACGATGCGCACCTTGAAGGTATAACAGTTCCGATTAATAAAGCGATATTTTTTCTAAACGTTTGGAATTACTATCAAATTTTCAATATTTCGACACAATAGATACGTAATAATCAGCTAAATCACTTAGTTATTACGCTTTTCTGATTCTTGATTTACCGGAGTTCTGGACTATGCAACTGATGCATGCAAGAGGATGAGAAATTATAACTGCCAACAACTTGAGCTTGAACTAGGGAATAAGAAGACGCCGCTGACACCGGCTGTTACTAACTTTTGGCAGTGAAAGGGATTGATTCATTATATTATGCTGTTGTTTCTTTTATTGAGGAATTCTTGTGCATATATTACGTTTCTTTTTGTGAATTTTTTTAAATTCCTCTTCGGCATATAAAAGTTCCTCTCACGTACGCAAAGACACGCTCCCCGTGCATATATTAGCAGACAAAGCCTTTTATAAATCGCGGAGGATTCATGAATGACGTTATATCAATTATTTATTACTTTTGTTAACCACCTCCTCTTTATGTAAGATATCAAAGACGAATAACATTGGAAACTCGTAAAATGTTAAAACTTCTCTTTCCATATAACAAAATTGTTGAATGATTCGAATAAGTGACGGTTATACAAATGTGACAGCCCATGTATAATATAAAACTAATAAAACAAAAACATTCCTTTTCTTCCGATCAGCGTGTCCGGCGTTATTTGTGCGCATGCATGTATATAACGTACATTATAAATAAATTTATTTTTTCATTTTTTCATTAAATATTTAAGTTTGGACATATTTACAACATGTTTGAAGGTAAATTGTAAATTTCGTATAGCTTATTATATATACCTAATAACTTTCGCAACAGTTCATAAATTATGTACATATTGCTAAAACAGTTACGCAATTTTTGTCGACAATTTTAATTTTTTATACAGGATTACGCTTGTTAGACTTTCCGACGTTTAAGCGCTGTAGAGCAGAAGGAGTAAATCACTGTTACCGTTTACGTTTAGCAGAGACGAGCTTAAACATAACTGAGGTAGGCTATGCTAAATATATATAGTTTGCTGATTGTACGCATGTAAATAGTTATTTAGTAAGATAATTATAATCAATATATACAGGTGATGCCCTTTGTTGCAAAATATTTGGACGAGGTTACCTTTAAACACCTCAGGCTGACTGGAAGTAGTGAGGTTGGTGCCACCGCGTCCAGCTTTCTTCGTGAAGAAGCAAAGACAAAAATTGCTGCTTTTGGCTACGAAACCCTTTTTGATGCGCAATTAAAGTTAGATGACATAAATAACTTGTACCATAAAAACAACGAAATCAACATTCGCCGTCAGTGTCAGAGGAAGGGCATTCTGTATTTTCCTGTTGAAAAAATAGCACTAACTCTGCATTTCCCTGTGATTAGACAGTGCGAGTCATTCGCGGAAGTTCTTCCCTATCCTGTTTCAACTTTATCAATTTTGCACAACACTAGTGACTCTTTTTGATATGAAAACTTGCACCGTGTTTTGTGTCTAATTCCCTATCCTACTGAGTTAAAAATGATAATCGAAAATTCCGTCTCGGACGAGCAGCAAACTCTTCCGACCTTAAATAGTACAAAACATTTTCTACAACTTCAAAAACTCAAAATCGTTATGCATGAAAAGTTGTTACCAGGAGGTATTTGTTCCCTTATTCTAGTACTAAAGCATTCTCCGAATCTTCGAGAATTCCATTTTTGGTCTCTACGTACTTCGGAAAATGTACTGGTGTCACTGTTTGCCTCTCTTCCGCTGAAAAAATTAAAATTGATAAATATTCAATTCGACTGTTGCAGCTTCCAAACTATTAAAGCAGGTATTCTGAAAAACTTTTATGAACTTGCAATCGCTACAGATTCGCCCTATCAGCCAGTTTATTAAACTTAGATATTCCGAGCAAAAACTTTTTAAAGATTTTATGTGTAGGCACTTGTCCAAATTAAAACATTTGAACTTAAGGGGATTGCATTCTCCATTATGGAATTATTCAATCTTAACTTTAGATTTCATTAATCTTAACGAACTAGAATTTCACTCATTTAATTGTCAAGACGCTCAACAATATGCACGCTGCATTAGCCTTACAAAACTTCACATTATTGAGGTACACTGCCAATCGTCAATGTATCGTGAAATTAGGACTGTCAAATGTGTAACATTTTCGAGCATAAGTTATCAGTATTGTTCCAACTTTGATGAATATACCTCGCTAAAAACAACCCAGATGCGTACATTTTTGAAATGCTTTCCAAAGGCTATTTATATTCGATACGATGGACCTGATTTTTCATTTTGGCGATTAGCTGTTCAATTTCTGTGAAAAACATCCTAATGCAGCATTTTAAATGCTTCTGGGGATATCTTTGTAAACGGCTTATTTTGGGCGATGGAATTTGATCCCTGTGAGTTCTGAACGATCAGTTAACGTTCGCAAGGGGTTAGGATGGTTCAGGGGTACGGTTTCTGATTTCCACAGACATATTACAATATATATATATAATATATAATAATAAATATAATATAAATATATAACAATATATATACAAATAATATTCTTATATATTATATATAATATTCATATTACATTCTGTTTACATTTGTAATGAACTATTGTTATGAAAAACTGTTTCTTTAGATTTACAGATTCTAATTCTGGGCCCGAATGTATGTATTGATCAGGATTTCTGTTCAGGATTACGAAGAATGAATAACTTAAAAGTCCATAAGTTATACTGGGTAAGCGGTATACAGTACATGCGTATGAAGCATTACTCATATTTATAAATATAGATGTTATTATGTATTTTCCACGAACTGTTATCTAAATTCGTAACCTTATATACATTACAGAGATCGGAGGTGACCCCAGAATATTTCTCTAAAGCGGTGCAACATGTTCAAAATATATACATGTTTGACTGTCATTATAACGATTTCAGTGCAGAGATTCTGATGTTAAAGAAATTCCTGATCCAACTGCGTTGCGGCTGCGATCATCCCATTTGGACGATATGCACGTAAGGCTATGTCACATCAAACTCTTTTAACCTCTACTGTTATGTGTGCCTATAAACGTTTCCTACTTATATCACATTATCTTTGCAATTTTGCAAGTAATAAACATCAAAATTTAATAACAACACATTAGAATTAACTATCTTTTACACCTATATAGTAATTCAAAAAGGTATATTAGTAAATGCAATGATGTATAATAACTTCAGCAATATACCTATAGATGTAAACAATTCACAAAACTTACACAAGTAATTGTAAGTATATTTGCATTCAACGCTCGATTTGACTAGAAGCCCTTAAAATCGGTTGAAATTATTTTGTTACATCATATTGCATTGAATTGCTAAAAATGTTAAAAATAATATTAAAACTAAAAGATCTGTAATAATTAGGGATTAACATTAAGACTTTAAAATTAAACACGGAGATCTGAATTGAAGGAAGTCATTACATTACAGAGATACTGTATAATAAAACACTAATGATACACTTTATATAATTTATAATAACTATATATTTTTCATATTTCACTCCAGTTCGCATTTGATTTTATATAATTATATTTGATTCCGCTTTTTTAGTGTTTTTTGATTAATCTTGAGAGTTGATGTTCCTTCGGTGTTTCTTGTTTATACAAGTTACTTGTTGCGAAGAAACTCTATGACCACATTGTCAACTGCTTTTCGGCACGCTGGTGAATCGCAACATATTTGATGCAAAGCTCTCCAGCGTTTTGGGGAAGTATTTGATCTCAAATATTCCAGTAACTTAGATTTCAACCCAGCAACAAACGCAGATGATGATGGGTCTCTCGGTTCTTGTCCATCGACTGCGTTAATGACCCAAAAAACTGCACAAGAAAGGCATCCGTTGGATGTTCTGGAATAAAAAAAATTACATATACAAAAGCCGTAATTTCTGGTTATTAGCCAATAATATTAATAAATTATAATATTAAACGAATATTACAAGCTTGGATACAGATGCACGTTTTCTTCTTTTACTCCCACCGCTCGTTTAAACAGCTTGTACATCAACGATTTAAAAGCAATGGTCTGGAAAGGTGCTATGTACCGTGGGGACATTGTAAAAGAGTCTATCAAAGTTATTATGATACTTGTCCTACCCCCGCTGTAACCAATATCAATTGTCACAACATTAGCGTGGTCATAGCCTTTCTGGTTCTCCAATCCTTTTCTGGTTAAGCCGATCCAGTTCCAATGACAGCTCAGAAATACGACCCGACTAATGGAATTTGATTCCAAACCAGTTTGCAATGCAGTCAAAAACGTCGACCTGTCTTTTAAATGCTTTTGAAATGACTTGTGTAAGTGTTGAGCAAGTTTTGGTCCTCGATTGGAGCATCCAGGTGTCCATGTTGATACCTTTACATCGTTCTCCGTTTTCAAAATCATTCCATGTGCTCTGTATATAGCTTTTTCTGATAATCCTGCTGTAAAAGGATTTTTTACTTTCCCGTCGCATTTAGGATTGCGGCCGTGCCAAACTTCAAGATACGTATGCGGTGCAAGCAAAACTCCCGGCTTGGAAGTAAAATGTTTTATCAAATGTTCGGCAGAACGAACAGGGACACCTCGTCCGTACACTTTTGTGGCTGGTAATTTCTGCGTTTGTGCCATCTATATTAAATATACACACAATACATATATGTAATTTTTTATGATATAGGATATCACGTATAACAGATATTTCATGATATATGGTGTTTTTGCCTTTTGAAGAATAAATAGTTTATACATATACATATATTGTATTTAAGCCGCATTTATATGCAGGTAATACCTTTAGTGCATTTTTCGCAGAGGATGTCCAATTTTTGTTTGTATATATTTGTCCTTCAGATAGGAGAACACAAGCTAGTCTCCTTCTTTGGGACAACCTAAAACAATTGTTTTAACAACCATGTTAATTTCATTATATTGGAGAAAATTCATTCAAAAATATTCGACGCAATGAAAATACAAGTTCAAGCAGAACTGATATTGATACTTTTGTTTTGCTTCAAATTTGACATTTTCTGAAATTAGTTCATGTATTGTTCAAATGCAAGAAGCAAGTGTTACCAATATAAACTTTGGATACTTATATATAATTTTCCTATTCAGATGGATATATAGAGAGCCTCGCTCAAGATTCTTTTGCAAAACGTTCAATACATCTTTCAAGACAATTCTTTATATACGCATTTATTGCAGGCTATACAGCTGCAAATAATAGTTCTTTTTGTAATGTGTCTGCATGTATTACTTAAATTGCTCAATTTAAAATCAATAAAAATAACCAGCAGAACCAAAACATATATTAAGATACGAAAACTATATAATGCAGGCATATTTATTCCATATATAGGCGTATACAAAAGCGAAGTCTAGGATACTTTATGGTCAGCTTATAACCAAACACATGCTCTGGCAGCAAAATAAAATCCAGCAAAGGTTTCTATATAGGTTCGGTGAATAATTTTGTATATGCAAATATCACACCTCTACATTAATAAAAATGAACAATTAACTTACGTGGGGGGCAAGAAAGGGCAATAGGTTTCCACATGTGTTCTTAGATCCATTCTTCTATTGAAGATACTTCCACATAAATCGCATTTTTGAACTTCAGTCGACAGACATAATGCAATAAACTCCTTGGTAAACGTGTTGGTTGCTCCACGGTTCGACTTTGATGACATTACCCTTTTTTTTGGTTCGACTACTTTTTTTTTGGCCATTATTGGCACATCGCTGGTACTCACTCCTCTTCTTTTACGAGGTTCGCCTATAGAATTAGCTGACTCTTTTACATAATTTTCTGAAAGCCCCGGGGAGTTACCAACATCTTCATCCTGATCGTTTTCTGATTCGGAGGACAGAGATTCCGATTCGGAAGTTTCATCTTCAAAACCAGACATTTGTCTCGGGCGAGGTTCGTTGTCATAAGATAAAACACAGTTACTTTCCACTGTATTCCGTTCACGAGGATCACCAAACCCACCGCTAGGTTGTCCTTGTATATTAAAACATTTCCATGAAAAATTAGAGGTGTATACAAACCTAGTGAATCCACCCTGATTATTGTCCGCATTATCAGGGTGGCTCAACACACAAAATGTTTTGATATTAGTCATACCTGATTGAGATTGTGATTCGGTTTCCATTTGTTCCCACTCCAAATCAGGCCTTGAATTTGTGAGAGTTGCATTCGGATTAGCTGAAAAACTGTTACTGCTCACTGAAACCCTTTCGTGAGAAGCTTCTAACCAAGGTTTGGGTGTTCCTTGAACTAATACATCCCCTTGTAGAGTTAGAGGTGTATATAGAAGTGGGGACCCCCCCTGATTATTGTCAGCATTCTCGGAGCTGCTCAAAGCAATACCTGGCAAATTATCCATACCTGATTTAGGTGACTCTGATTCAGGTTGGGACTTGATCACCAAACCAGGGAATAAACTGGTGGCACTAAAATCTTCTGTCTCACTGCTCATTGGCCTGCCTTCAGCAATAGTTTTTGAGTCAATGGAGTCTAATGCAGCAAGATCTTCAACATCATCGGAGCATTCTGTTTTATAATTCAAATCGTTTTCGGAATCGGTTGTGAACCGTATCTGTATAGTATATATAGAATACAAAATTAAAAATAAAAGGTGATTAATTACTAGGATCATCGATCTCACAGTAATTAATCCTAATTAATCCTACAGTACTTATTCCTTCTTAATACACTTGATCTACACCACTCATAGATTATTGAATAACGTAATACACCTCATGCTATTATCAGAATAAATATATATCCATTAGTATTTAACACTGTAGTGTTCTCGCACCTCCGAGTTCATTTATTTACTTCATGCATTGAGTTATACCTAAACAGTAGCCACTATTTTACGTCTAATAACCACACGTAAGGAACTGTCCTGAGCCAAATACCAGTTCTTTACAGTACATAGATACGTCATGTAGAATTTAGGTTTGTTAATCTTCAAATTTTGTATGCACACCGAATGTGTCCTACTCCATTCTTAAAATCCGCATTCGTTGGGCTGGTTGGTAGTCTATGTTTACGTAGATGTAGTTTTACATAGTAGTAGACGTAGAATTTGCTGGACATTTTATAATTTTTGAGCAGGGAGGGAAGGAGTATACTAATGGGATATAAGTAAGATAGAGTATGTTGGAAATAACGTCTCTTGTCTCCAAAGACGTGGGTAGGTCAATAATAATGTTTTCAATGGGAGTGTAAATGTGTGACAGGTTTGACGCGAGTGTGTGGTGTGAAACTCAAACCATACACTGGCGCTCAAATAATCGAATCTCATTTAGACTTTGACTCACGTCAGTTCCGAATGACGAAATTGGAAGTGGAAACTTGTTAAAACCTTTTAAGTTTAATTCCTATGGGTATCGTAATCCAGAACATCCACGTCTATATATGTACTATGTACTATCAACTGTCACTTAAAACCAACATTACCAAATAAATTCAACGAGCGTTTGCTTTTAAATAAAATCATACAAAAACGAGAGTATTACTTTCTAATAAATTCATCGCGAGAATTGCTTTTAAGTTCATCTTAATTTGGTTTTGTACACGAAAGTTTACTTTTCATTTGTGTGGTAAAATGAAGTTCACTTCTTTTATTCATATCATACGTAGCTTCTAACTTTTACTTATTCAGTAATTACATAATATTATAGTTAGTGCAAATGCAGGAATTGCATGGAGGTATCAGGAACAAAGGAAACATTATGGGATTTTAACTATTTGTAAGTTTGTGGTATATCTACACTACACGAATTTGTTTTTTACTAACTAAGGATCAAATCCAATCGTGTACTAGACATTTTGTGAAGATATCAAATAATCAAATGTGACATCGAGTGTATCTCTCTGTATATTATATTATTTGTTTCATGTTTTTAAAGTGCAGATTACATCCGTTGTTTATGGAGAGTAAAAATGTGATGACGTTCCTCTTTAAGCCCATTACATTCGACATTTAGCAACTTAGTAGCATCTATGTCGCTTCACGTGTGTGTGTTGGTTTGTTCATATGTGTATAAAACTGCTTGTGTTACAAATAGTGTCATCATAAGGGGTTCATGGGATGAGGGGAACTGAGGTGGTACTGATGACATTGATGTGTATAATTACCTTGTCCGATTAGCAAGGAGTTTGGCATGACATTATTTCATGATTAATAATTTCTGTTCCTTCTGTTTCCTGAGTTGCGTGATGTGTCAGTGCCAGTCATGTACAATGCATTAGTGTTTTAACTCCTATAAATCTTAGTAAAAATTTTGTTGAGTTGGCTGAAACACAGCTATCTAATAATCTAATAAATTATTATTGGATTATAATATACATTAATTATCATGCATCAGAAATTTGCACTAGCGTCTTATATTGGCGTGGCTTGAGATAGATTCTGATGCATTTCATGCTTTGTATAAAGGAGAGTAGGGATTACTGAAACTATACGTACATTATTACCTACGTAAAATTTTTCGAATTCTTTTCCATCGACAGGCTGTAGGTTTTGTTATAGCTATGATATTAACTGTTGTCTGACATCATTTGCCACTATATAGTCAATTGATTCAAATTGCAAATACACTGAGCAAAAATGTTGTACTCATCGCTGATGTGTGCGAGGTTACGTAACAGTCAAGGTGAAGGTCAGCGAGATGCTCAACTCTGCAATGTGCAAAACGTCAGTATAGGGAATTTGATCTGAAGCGTGCACTTTGTAATAGACAATAATAAGTTTTATATCAGATCCGCGGATGATTTTATTTCAACTGCATTTATTGTTATATTATTGTAAAATATAGGATTTCTTCATATGGTACAATGATACACACCAAGCTCGAAACTAGCTTGTCGTGCATTTATTGTCTATAACATAGTTGTTAAGTAGATTGATGCAAGCTCTTTGGTTTAATTGCTGTTATGAGCCTTGTTTTTATTTTGAAGGAAGGAGTAGTATATTGCTGTATATAGCGGAGGCATGTGGTGGGCAATAAGAATCAAAAGTATCATAAAGTAATTGACATACCTCTATGTCTTTGGTTGATGAGCATCTAACAGATTGTCGCATGTTGTAACTTGGTTGTAAAAATTAAGCTTTCATATAATTAAGTATAGGTACTTTATGTATTCTTTCTAGAGAATTTGTTTTTGTTGGAGATGTGTGTGTGTGTGTGTATGTGAGCACTGCTCGTGAGCACCAGGATATAGTCATCTTTATATTTCGTCAGATGTTTTCATTGGCAATGCAGTATCTAAATACTAAATAGAAGTAGGTATGTACTCTAAACCTATATTATAGGTATATAACTATAATCAATATTGTTTGAACATTATTATGTACATGAGTGCTGTGTGCACCATGCAAATGTTGTGTTTGGACGGAGAGTTTGCACATTGTACTGCACATATAATATTGCACATAAAAGTATGTGTTAAATTTTTCAAAGTGTGGGTTGGTTGGTCGGATAGAGTTTAGCATATAGGTAATGTGTGTATATTTATACTTCAGTATATATGCTCTGCAAATATTTTTCCTCGCATTTTTCCTCACCGGAGTTATTATTATATTTATTCTATACGGAAAGGAATAATAATAATAACTGCTTTTGGTATGGATAGATAGATGCATGTATGCCTTGTTGTACTGATGTATGTATGTATCTCTTAAACTTGAATAAGTTACAGGAAACTATGATGTGTTTATTTTAAGTCGGAACGAGTGCTTGTATTTTGCAGCATTGAAAGGATTACGCAAGAAAAGTATTTATTATTACTTTCAGGAAGATTCATAGTAGTACTTTGGTATGAGACACGTTGAAGAAGTGCAGTCAAATAATGTAGGGGTAGTCTACAAGAAGAGCATAATGTAAAGAAAAATATGTGTAATTTGTATGTTGCCTTATGACAAGGAGTATTTTTCGCCCCTCGTGTAACAAATTGTTTTGTTTGGTTGGTATTCATAGGTCACTGGATGGCCGCCTTCAAGTTTCACATAGGAAAGGACTACCACATGTAATCTACTGTCGTCTCTGGCGTTGGCCTGAACTTCAAAATCATCACGAACTTAAGTCTATTGAGCAGTGTCAATTTGCATTTCACCTCAAACTTGACGAAGTTTGTATAAATCCATACCATTACCAAAAAGTTGAGAACCCGGTGTTACCACCGATTTTGGTACCACGGGGTGGGAGTGGACTGGGCTCTTCCTCTGGTCTGAGTAACTCAACTTCCTCCATTTCGACACTAATTCAGTCATCATCCAATAACTCAAACGTTGCCAGCAGTAATTCACCGACGACACCAACTTCCCCCTCATCTCCAGCGTTGTCCACCACTTCCAGTACAAATGGTAACAACAACAGCAACGTGATCAGTAACTCAAATAATGTGAACAATTGTAGCAGCAGCAGCAGCACGCCGACGACGACCGTCACTTCCACCAGTAACCTGCCATCATCGAATAACGTGAATACAAATAACAATCATCAAAATAGCATCGCTCGCACTAACAATACAAATAACTCGATAACGTCAAATGGTCACGCAAACGGAATCGTAGAGGAATTCCCTTCCCTTGAAGAACTTGGTAACTCAATTCCAGATAACGCTAGTTTCCCTTCCAGTCTGGATAGTTTGGGAGGATTTCCACCTGTAACAGAGACTCCTCCTCCGGGTTACATGTCTGAAGAAGGGGACACTCAGGATCAAGGTGATGTCATAGGTGAGGAGTTAATAATAATATTTTTGTCGCAGTCGTGTTCTCCGCATTTAGTTATTACCTTGTTGTGTGGGATGAATATATGAATCACGTGGTGAAAATAGCTGCAAAACTTTCTATAGGTTAGGTATACGATGTTTTTATCGGTAATATTATACAGATAATGTTTTGCTGATTTTGCAAACTAAAATGAAATGATTTGTTCAGAGTTTCATAAGTATACTTTTATTTATACGTATGTGTATTATAATTTATAGTCATTGTTTTGAAGTCATACAACTTACTGCAGTTGTTAAGGATGAACAAATAATATTGAGGGTTGAGCATAACTTAGATTTTATTGCAGGTTTTAAAAAAAATATTTATCGTTCATTTTGATATGGATATAAACGCAGGTATTTCCCGATTTACACCAAGCCCATCAATGGATGCTCAACCAGTAATGTACTGTGAGCCGACTTTCTGGTGTTCAATTTGTTACTACGAATTAGGAGCCCGTGTTGGAGAAACTTTTCACGCATCGCAGCCATCAATAGTCGTCGATGGTTTTACAGGTATGTAACGGAAATTTTGTAAATTTCTAATTCAATCAGAAATCTGTGTCAAAGATGGCACAGTAGAAGTGTATTAAAAATAAAACCTGCAGCGCTATACACATATTTCTATATTGTAAGGAGGACGTGATATAGACTTAATGTTACATTCGTTTTTAAGCTCAAGGATTGTTAGATTTGTTAAATCATTTTAAGTTTTGTGTGGCCATATAGTTCTTACATTTCCTTTTCCCAACTAACAAATTATTTTTTTCAGACCCCAGTAACTCAGAGAGATTTTGCCTTGGTTTGCTATCAAATGTCAATCGAAATGTCGTCGTGGAGCAAACCAGAAGACATATTGGGAAGGGTGTACGACTCTATTATATAGGCGGGGAGGTCTTTGCGGAATGCCTTAGTGACTCGGCAATTTTTGTGCAATCTCCGAACTGTAACCAAAGATATGGCTGGCACCCTGCGACCGTCTGCAAGATACCACCTGGTAAGATTCTCTCGTTCTTCTGTAGGTCTTGTAGGTTTTATTATTCTTTGACTTTGATTGAGATAGTTTCTAAAGATTGACTGGATCTTTTTCAGTTATTGTATTGTATAATGTTGCATCTTTGATGGTGAAAAAGTAAAGAAACGTATCAGTATCAAATCAATAGCATTTATTTATTATTTTCTACACGGAAGATTTATGAAACTAGATTGTTGGTAGTAGTGGGGGTACCGAGTTGATTCCCTTGTTGTTTTTGTTATATTTATAGCATAGTCTATTTTGCAAGTATGATGTTGCAAAATATTGTGAATTGTTTATACCTTATACATCCTCGGCATCATTTGTTGTCTTTCTGAATTGATGATCAAATTGTTTCGATTTTATTGTGCTGGCCTATGTAATATGACAAATGTGTAACATGAATTTTCAATTTGCAGGCTGTAACTTGAAAATTTTCAACAATCAAGAATTCGCATCTCTACTGTCGCAATCCGTCTCGCAAGGGTTTGAAGCAGTGTTTCAACTTACTAGGATGTGCACTATTAGGATGTCGTTTGTAAAAGGATGGGGCGCTGAATATCGGTATGTTAAGTAGTCAAATAACCTTTAACTATTTTTAATTGTTTAAAATAACAAGGACTAAATTATGTTGGTGTTTCTTAACAGACGGCAAACGGTGACGTCTACACCATGTTGGATAGAATTACACCTGAATGGGCCACTTCAGTGGCTTGATAGAGTCCTGACTCAAATGGGCTCTCCTAGACTTCCGTGTAGTTCGATGTCTTAGGCGGCATCAAGTTGTGAACCCTCTTTTTAGAGAAACAGAACTATGTAGCTAAATATTAATTTATGTATCTACTACTTGTTGTAAACGTATATAAATCAGTTTGCAGTGACCCCGTTTTAGAGTATAATTACATTTATATTCTGTTTTTTTTCGCGTTTTACAAACCACTTGTCTATAGGGTTATATTTTATTCCTTCGACATAGAATGGTACCAGTTTTTTAATTCTGTCAATATACAAATACCATGTAACCACTTTGTAGACTTGGAACGTTGAAATTTTTAATTACATTCGTGTATAATACGTACCTACTTTAAATTGTGGGTAGACATAGTCACTTGGTCACTCAAGAATAACTGGAATACTGCTTCATATCTCTTTACACACAATTCTAATTCAGAGTAGTTTTTCTTGCATTACAGTACCACTACACAATTTAAAAACTTGGAAACAAGTTGTGTTTAGCTGAATATACTTGAAGTAATAAAACAGTGTATATACCTCAGAAATTCGAATGTATAATCAATCCTATGTCGGATGTAAAAATATGGTATCGTTTGAAAATATTGTCTGTAATAATGCAAAAATTAGGTAAATTTTAATGCCTAATTGCCCAGTAGAGTTTATCAGTTGCTAATATAATTGCAAGTTCTAGCAAAATTGTATTGACCTTCGGGATGTATACATTACATGCTATAAATATAGCAAGTACCAGGCAGTTGATGAGAAAAAATGAATAACACTACGTTTATACTTCAGCTTTATAAATACTGAGGTTAGTATTTATTCTAATGTACGTACGGTGCGTACAAGTTAGTTTTTCGTAAATAATCTATTATTTTTTGTTTTTCATTAAATAAATTTATAATTTGTAGAGTAGAGAGAAATTTTCAAATTGTAACGGTCTGGTTTCTTGCATATATTTACTCGTGACATAGTGACGATATAGTTATAATAATATTAATCTGTTAGTATTCACTACAACTTGGGTAGGTGTATAGTTTATATTCGGCATAGAAACATAATGTTGTGGATATCTGTAGTATTGTATTTAAGATGGTACTTGACGATGTCCAAGCATACAGCGCCAGAGATTTGTGCTAATGAAGTAAAGTAACTGATTATTTCTGTAATCTATACTAATTAGAATAATTATATGAAAGAAAACTGGGTTACTTACTTGAGTATATTTAGGTCTACACACAAAACATCTATCGTAAGCAGGTATATCAACAAGTCTGATTTTTACAAAGAAGCTTTTTCGTAATATTTTTGACCGTGACGTTTATAATTCACAATACACGCTGAGTCTGTTAAATTATCATTTTTTGAGAACCGTATAGTAAAGTTAATTGTAGCAGCTCATTAGGTACACAATGCATTAAACAGAGTACAGATTTTTTAAAGTAGTAGCGTTTTCTAGATGCACATCCATAATAATTGTAATTTAGATAGTTATAACTATGCGTAATTTTATTCAGGAATCGAACTTGTTGTGTTCATCATTCAGTGTTTGCCGTTATATATGTAATTATATGCTAGTGTATGTACTTATTAAATAATCGACGGTGTCGGAGTTGCTAAAGTATAAGTTTACCATTTACCTTGTATTATAACTACAGATAGTTATTAAGCTTCTGGGAGAACCTATTCTCTGAACCATCTTGAGTTATGCAAAATGTCCAGAGATCCAATCTGGAACATGAATTTCCTTCGTATTATTAAGACAACTCATGAGAGCGTAAAATATCTAGAGAACAAAATTCAGTGGCCAAGGTTACTTGCCACTCCATTATCGATTCCCCCAATGGCTTTGGAAAACCAATTTTTCATTGGACATAACTTGTCTTATCTTTTTTGACCTGAGATTACTTTCTTCACTAGCCTAATATGCTTTTCCAAACTGACTGATAAATTTCATGCATTTTGTCTTAAACTCATACGTTAGTTAAAAATTTGCAATATTTAAACGTTCGGAACAAATAACTTACTTCATTGTTACAAACCTTGATATATGCTTACATTATATGAAAACCAATTACTTATACCCAAAACTTCGAAATTCCGAGCAAAACAACAACTTAATGTCTGTGTACATCGTTTTGGAAACCGTCTGACGAAAGATATGTTTGATTATAAATTGGAACTCCTGACCAATACCTTGCCGTTATGATAGCTTCTTCGATATTGTTCCACCAGCGGGCCGAAAATTTAATCAAGTTTTTACTCTCACTGATTCTCTTTTTTAGAAACAAACAGTTCGTATCTGCTTTGCTTAAATGCTTATTTTCAAAAATTTCGTAGAGCAAATCAAAGTCTTAAAACAGCCCATCCCGTTTGTAGTAATGTCGGTTGCTTTTGAATTATCACAACGTGCATATTTAAATCGAGAACAGTATAAATATGGCTTTTATAATAAAAACACAAGTATTAATAAGTAGTTTATTCAGAATTGTTCTGGTCATACGGTGGTAATATATATTGTCAATGAAGGATTTTAAAGTGCCAACTTCCATTCCTTTATCACTGAAGTTCGTACTTACGAATAGAATCCTTGACCATCGTTTTATGTCCCCTAAAACCTAAGCGATGAATATAGTGAAGCATACTCATATACATAATTATGTTTTTCATGCTCACAATTACATACATGATATGTAATTAATCAGTAGGAAATCATTCAACAATTGAAACCAATATTCGTACACTGTGGCAGGGAATATTTAGCCGTACTTTTTTGTTTTCTTTATGTTCTATGTAGTATACTATCTTCATATGTATAGATACCTTTGTAGTCGTCGGAATCTTATATCATGTCATAAGTATAGGATTTTACGGATTTTTTGGGTATTATTACCAAAGCTTTTTTAATAGCTGCATGGGGTAAAGTAAGGTGGTAAGTGGTAACACATTTTCCTATCGTGTAAACCACAACGCATAGATTTCTGACACATAGCAGCGTTTAGTTAGATTTTTTACACATCATTCTATTCAAAATTCAGGTATATATTTATAATAGTCTAAATGCAGTTTTTATATGTAATATAAAAAGTAAAGGCAGCAGGTTTTATTCTTCATTCACTTGCCTGTCGCTATTTAATTACACAGGAATATGTAGGTATATATGTAGCTCATGTAGAGTAGAATTTCTGGTTAACATATATGATAGAATAGTAGTTTCAGTGTATGTAGTAATTCATTTGCTGGAAATTGGAGGACGATTGCGTTTGAGAGGATTGTTGAAAAGTCGGAAGGAGATGGTTGAATATATCAATATATTTACTGAAATGAGGGAAGAGTTGTTAGAACTTTAAACCTACTTGAAAACTTCAGAATTTTTAAGGAATAGCTTTATAGTGTGACTTTTATGAAATATATGCAGTGAAGGTTATTTTATTACTCTGTATAAGTAAGATGTAGATGGTACCATGAAGAAAACACATTCGGGCAGCAACAAAGTCAAATCGGCACATATAAATACATGCATGGTTCATGGTATTTGAACATCGGCGCTGATCTTGTAAAAAGTAACATAATATTAATGAACGTAAAGTTAGTGTTGTAAGCTATAGTTAAAAATAAATATATCAATAATATTGCAAGCATAATGAAACGATTTGAGAATTGTAATTATTTTGATGGGAAATGAGAGAGAAATCATTTTAAAAAACTCAATATACAAAGTGTCATAGCTTTAATTAAGAAGGTACAATTTGCATTTAGAGTCTAAAGAAATATGTCGTGTGTGGTTATTAAGGAAATTAATATTATAAGGTAAAATGATGTATAGTGTACATAAAAAATATCGCGAGTAAAAAAAACTTCCTTGCTGCTCCTATTTTAAAATTACTCATTCATAAAGGTACTTGATATTTTCGTGAATAATGGAAGTAAATAGTCATTGATTTATATAGGAATAGGAATATAAGTAATTATATAAAATTGTGCAGTGTAGGGTTGGATTTTTTTAATAATAATTATTATAGTACACATACTTTGTCAACTTTCCAGATTCAACCTTTTGTCGTGTTGCTAGCCTTATTTTTCAAAACTCAATACTAGTGAAATTTTCAAACCTATTAAAAATTCCCTTCATCACAAGATGTTTATCCTGTAGTCAATGATGTATTGTAATATTTTTTGAAAATAATTATTGAGAAAATTACACTTTCCCCAAAATTTAAGGAGGGAGAAATCTCCTTTAGGAGCAAGCGTGTGTTTCCAGAAGGAAAACGACGTTTTAAGCTTGAATGACTTTCCCCACATGAAATTATAAAAGTAATTTTGAAGTATTGATTAGTCAATCAAATTGAGCACCTTGCGGGGTCTATAAGTATATAAAATACATATGTCATGATATCATAAACCATTTAGTCTGGAATGGTTGGAATGAAAATAACTTGTAACTATCTGTAACTGTAATGTGTCATAATATGATTGAATAATCTCTGGCTGCAAGGCTTGATGACAAATTTGATGTTATTCTAGAATGCAATTGCCATTGTGTGAATTAATATTTATTATATACACATTATGTGGTTGTTCTGCAAATATCTATTTGAGCATCTGCAAGTTAATACTATAGTTATTATTGCTTCACTATAGCGAAAAGAAAATCAAATTCACACACTCACACACACACAAAGGTGTAATGGAATGGACTTGAACGTAGTTTGGTAATGTAGAGAGAAAGTTAGAGGGAGGGGAGACGAGGTATTTATGTAGCCTGATCATGTA
Organism: Lipothrix lubbocki; assembly: GCA_034696945.1. Lineage (NCBI taxonomy): Eukaryota > Metazoa > Arthropoda > Collembola > Symphypleona > Sminthuridae > Lipothrix > Lipothrix lubbocki. The sequence goes on along the minus strand of JAQGAK010000489.1, from coordinate 51,332 downwards.
GAGGAACGATGATGTCGAGTATAGATAATAGATTTTGAGACAGATCTTCTGAACTGTAATGAATATTGAAAGTGACGTGATGATTAGTACATATTGTATCGTGCATTCAAATTCAAAAAAAATACACTGTACCTAAAAAAAGCTTGAAGCATATTAAATGAGCATACATACATACAAAAAAGATAATATACCTCTATATTCTTGTGTTTTCTGACTGATACTTATTATATGAAACTTATAAGAAATCATAACTAAAATTATTATTACATACTACTAGCTTTTTGATCCTTCAAGTTGACTATTGAATACACTTATATTGTGATTGTACCTATAATTATATACATACACTGCAACTTTTATTATTGTCAAACCTCATCTACAATTTATTATTATTATTATATTACATTGTTATGATGAACCTTAACTTATAGTTAGTCTGTACCATATATTTATAGTAATAATTTATACTTGTACTTTAAATTATTATTATCCTTAATAGCTTTAATCTTTTATGACGCTGAGAGAGTAATAGGAATTTGTTTTTTTTACCGAAATATTCTCGATTACATCTCGCAACTTCACCAGAAAATGAAATCCCCATCATCAGCAGCAGTGCAAATATACTCAGGAATAAATGAAAAAGGAATAACACACTTCAGCTGCAGTTATATAATGAGTGTATATAAGTATATATAATTACATACAAAATCAAAGAACATCCGTCGTCTGACCATTTGTATATTCATGGGTCTTCTGGGCGAGACGGTTCCACAAATAATGTAAATATTTATTTGTGTTTGATTACACGTGAGTTAATTTCCCGATGTTGACTAATTACCCGTTTTAAGAGGCTTGATATTTACATTAATTACAATTATGCAGAAACTTGCGCTGGCTATAGACAAAGCGAAGTATGTAGTACTGTATTACATTAATGTAAATATATATTATTATATATAGTATCTTGAGATTTAATTTTTAGTGAATAAATCGTGTATGTGTACAATGATTTCCATGATTTACCCAAATGCTTGTATGACATAAATCATATATCATAAATTAATTAGAATATAATGCATTAATACATGTAGGTAGAATGCTAAAACAAACTGGTAGGAATTTTATTTCAGTTGATTATTTAAAATTACTACTTTTTTATTACCCCAACGTAAAACATGAATACATTTGAAGTGAGTAACAAGTACCTTGAAGTTTTTGAAACTTAACAAATAATAATTAACTAGTATTTATACTTACTTCGTATCAATAATAATACTCTCATTTCTCAAGCAACATCACTTCTTCTGAAGACAAAATTCATTTTGAAGGCTATAATGTCAACGAACATTTAAAAATTCTACAAGTGACTGGAAGTATATAGTCCTTAATCTTTAACCATCTTCATTTTAACTCTAGGTTTGCCCTTAATTAAAATCATTCTTACGCACTCATACCTGTGTAGCATTTTTTCTTTACTTAAATAATTGATTTCCCATGTTTTTAAGGGTCATTAACGGATCATAACTTTTTTAAATTTGTTTTTCATTCCTTGTTCATCAGTCTACAATATCTCTTTGAAAACATTGTAAAGTCAGTTTATGAACATGAACAAGTTTGCCAATAATTTTACAAAATTCGTTGTCAAATGTTCGTACACTCGGATTTACAGATATTTTTAAGTCATTTTGGTTGATTTAATTATTATTGATTCCATTCTTTGTAGTTGTGGGCAAAATCATACAGAATTTACACTATGCAGCTCTCGTGCAACTATCTTTTTTATAATTATCTACAGCATTATTGCAATGAATCCAGTGTACGTATCAAGATTTTTATATCAATTTAGAAAATTTTCCGACCGGGTCCTTCAAAGGATCGGCCATTCCGTCGTCACATCATCTCGTAAAGGGAATTTTGGTTTTTTTATTTACTGAAAGGTCTTTTGATGACAAGCAGCCAATTTCGTCAGTCCGAAGGTGGATAGGCTTACACCCATACAGGCAATGAAAAGGGCCGAGTTTGAAACCAAGCTTTCCCAACGACGTCCCGCTCCCACGTTCGTCTGTAAAAATGAATGAATGACATATTTTTCAACGTATTCTCCTTTTAGTAATTAGTGTAATGCTCTATAAACCACTAAAAGTTCACACGGACTGTATTTACAGGGAAACCCAGTGTAGTATTCTAAACGTCATGGATAACTGGATATCCCAGTACTAAACACAATGTGTCCTGACAAGGTATAATTTATATTACGCAATCCCAAGGTAACCGAAGCACGCAATCGTAAAATTGTTTGCAAAAATTAACTAAATGCTGTATACCTATATCCCTACTACGTACCTGCAATTCTATTATTGCAGTGAATTGCTAACCCTCATATGTATGTGTAACTATTGGCAAGATCAAATAACTCTAATTCAGTCTAAAATGATTCTGTCCCACTACAAGAAATGTGCGACCTTTTCCCTTAAAATAAATGTATCAAAGTAATCCGAAGATCTTACCGACACTGGAACGCTGCTGGTTCCGAATGAGGAGACACGCAAAGGACTGAGTGCAAGGCGAGCTAAAATCATACTTCGACCAACTCTTGAAATTCAGTACAATATCTCGTCCGAGATTCAAATCGTAATGAGACGATTAGGGTATCTGCAAAGAATAAATATAATTTCTCAATTAATGTAAAGGTCACTTCTTAAACTTGTTTACAATAATTCCGGGATTGCACTTTGAAACTTATTAATTCGCAAAAGCAGCAAGTATGTCATGTAAAGAAGTGCCAAACCAACTGATAGAATTCTGTTCCGCGTAAAAAAACCTACTCACGAAGAAAATTCATGGTATTGCGCAACAAGACGATGAGATGAATACCTAACCTATCCTATACATATTTGTAGTAAGGTTCACGGTGAATTTTATTGCCACAGCCATACTAAACGAACTACAATGCTAGCAAAAACTATTAAGACATGTATTACTATAATATCTTTCTGTACTATTTTCGTATGAATTTCCTTAAGAATTAAAAAAATGCACAAATCAATTTAAAACTAATCTCTCACTTCTTATAATAAATATATACGGATTGATGATCGTAGTCCAAAGCTAATATTTGCCAATCATAATCCCCTCAACAACGTTGAACATTCTTCAATAATCAAGGGCTACTCCTTTCACTACTAAAATCTAAGATAAAACAAAAACATAATCGATACATCGCCACGAGTACACATGTAAAATCTATTTCAGGTCACTCATTATTCACGTGAATATTTATATTGCGCGTCCTAGTCCTAATAATGCCAATATTACTATTACTAGACGTAGAAAAAGATATAGTTCAGAAGAGGAGTAAATAAATAAATGTATATAATGTTGTAATTGTAAAATGTATTAAATTTTAAAAAAATTACTTGAATGAATTTTTCAGTTCAAACGATAAAAAGAGGTCGTTTAGAGTATTTACTGCACGAACGAACTGATTTTATTTAGTTGGTTGGTGCCTGTATTGATAAAAAGACTTAAAAAGCGATAATACAATGTACAGTGTGTGATGTTCCTTTTAGTTTGGCTAGCCAAATGCCACTGTCACGAGAGCACTTCTAAAACTGGATCGTGAGACAGTTGATGTTTATAATAATATAAGAGGAGACAAAATTAGTGCTGTTCACACTGAGTAAACAGCAAGCTTAGAATGAATGGAAAATTCGGAAGTGTGATACCAAAATAAGATTTTAGAATGTAGGACAACAAAGGATAAATACAGAAGTCATAAAAACACATGTAGTAATAGATACATAGATAGCTGGAGAGTAGCTTTTCTGGGAGGGTTCTATCTTCTGTAGTGGAAATGAAGAGGTACTCTTGGAATTGTGGGGAAGCGGTTATTTTCTATAATCCTATTGAAAGTGCATGAAAGTGATGCAAATGTCCTGCAGCAAAAGAACATTTCCATTACCTGCAGCTAAATTTCATACAAATGCGGAGTGCTGTTAACACTGTAATTTAATATTACTGCATCCCCTAAAAAGTTGTACAGGGAAAAGTTAAGAAATGCATGGATGCTGTAAGTCAAAAGGAGATAAACAAGTTGTATGTACTCATAATAAGTCCATACTACAGATTTGATATGTGCAGATTCCCCGACGAACTGGCGTCAGTCTATGAATGTGAATATATATTTGAACTGAAAGTCGCCAACTACAGATAATAGCTAGATCTTCAACATCCCTCATCAGGATAAGTACAGTGGCATACAGTTTAGCAATGTAAAACTCCACTACTATCCTGAACAAATGAAATTCAAACAAGATTAGGATGGAAGGTATACAGAAATAGTACTAGAAATGCAGAGAATAGTACATTGTAAGTATAGATTAGCGCTTTTTAGAAAAACAATACAGATTTTGCTTATGTTTAAATTTACCACAGGCAGAAGGAAAAGCAACCTTGAAGTTTCAGTTTGCCAAATTCAATACATCCATGTTCATAGCATAGGTAAATATGATATTTTAGTATACCTTTCCCTATATATTATTACAACCTATTAACTGCTCCTACTACCTTTCCTATACTGTATACTAATACACTGTAATCAAATAGTGCAATGAATTATTTACGGAACTAACCTAACCTTACACCTCCGCATGTGTGCACCGTTCTGGAAAATAATCTCTAGTTTTTTATCTACACTGAATATAGATCTGTATGTACCGATATAAAAGAAAAGAGGCGCAATTTCATTGCTCTCTGCACTTGCCATTGCTACGCTGGCAAGGAAAAAATCATATAAGTAGATGTTTGGCAAGAAATAAAATTAAGTTTCCTGGCGATACTACAATCCCGTCTGTGTTTACACATGCAAAAATCAAGGTGAGTATAATTAATACTGTGGGATGCCAAAAATCTTGAGACGGATTAAGTATCTCAAAAGGTCTTTATCAAAGTCAACATTCTTCGCTTCCTTTACGTCGCCTTGGCATTCAGGTGATGTAAATAGTTAAAAAGGATCTATAGGTAAAAATGTTTTAATAAAATTGTGTGTGTGTCCATGCAAAATGCGATCTTAACACAAAATGCTACAACAAAATCAATGTCATCTCATAATGAACAACTATCTCACAAATCACAACTATTATGGAGTCAAAATCCAACGTTGTCATAGGAATAGGCAAAAGCTCCCAGAATTCTCTCTGAAAATTAGCAAAAGTGAGTACTGTAAATAGGTGACCTCTAAACAAACAAATTCATATAATCTGGAGCTGCTGCTTGTCCATAGACAGAGAGCTATAGAAAATACAAGAGAGAACAAACAATTTATTTAAGTATGGGGTGTGTACAGAATTAGATAAATAATTCCATGCTAAAAACGATAAGATAAAAACAGAAGCCTCTAATATTCTTGTCGCAACGTCGACACGTTTTACTCTCCTCAGCGAACCCCAAGACCGGAATATGAATTTACGTAACTTTTGATGACTTTGCAATGAAAGTATCTTCTATATATTAACTTGTTTTGATGAATCCTATTTAACTAAAAAGCCGCGTCTGAAACAAATCATGAACAGAAAGGAAAGTATAATACAAACTGATAAAAAAAATGGATGGATAATCCCCATGCAATATAACTTTTTCCATAATATTATCCAGATATACAAATTCTAGCATCATTTTATAATCTTCGTCACCTTCATTTCATTCAAGAAGACAAGACAAGGGGTCGATGGCATTTTGCACTGCAGCGTTATGTTTTCTATTTAATATTTTATTTAAACACGCAAAAAATTATGCATGGCAGTGCATTCTTTTTATCATTCAATAAATTCCAGAAATTGTAAAAATTACTCGAAAAAGCAATTAATAATAATTGCAATTCCCATAGAATCCATCTATATGAATAGCAATAAAAACCACGGAAATGATTTCAATTATGTACATACAGCAAAAGCATTATTATAACAAATTATTACTGGAAAAAAGGAGCAAATTAAATTAACTTACCAAATATTAAATCTTTCAAGGGCTCGGCTGGTGAACTGATTCGTTTGACCTGTGGATTCCGGACAATTTGGCAGTTCAATGTTGACAACAAACAGTGCAGCTGCAGCAGGGTAAAATGCTATTTAATGATGGTAAAAATTGCAATTTAGTAATTGCAATTTAGCATTTTAGCCGTTCCAATTTTTTCTCATTGCAAGCAAAAGGAAATAGAGGAAGAGCAACCCACGAGACACGAGCCAAAAGAGCCAACTGTGAATTGAAATGAATAATTTTTACATAATGCATTTCAATGCTTCTGATGTTCCTGCTTGGTTCTCGTCCAAGTCACGTTGTTCGACCGAGCAAAGTCCAACATAATTCCACGGCAGATGCTCAAGTTGTGCTGCAGATGGCGAAGCAATAAACTTTTCCCTCGTGTGAATCCCATTTAAACTTTTCTTTTTTTACGCTTTCACATCATGCAACTAATTGGTGAAAGTTGAGTTTCATGAAATTAAAAAAAGAAAGCACTGCAGTTAGAGTGAAAGCTTTGCTTTTCCATTTTAAAGCTCCATCATTAGTAGATTTACTATGAAGAAGCCTAGTGTTGGCAATCTGAAAATGCCAAGGCATTTTGGGCATTTTCAGTTGAGGGCAAAATGAGGGCATTTTGAGGATTGGCATTTTGGGCATTTTCAAGCAGAAAATCGGGCAAGATTTTTGGCATTTTCAAGATTTAAGGCCAATTTGGCGATTTTGAAACTTTGTTTCCGGAAGAAATATTTGGACCTCAAGCACTTAACTCAACTGTGAAGCAGATACATTTTCAAGATTTGCGCTACGTTGACAATGTCAGCAAGTTGTTTCCATATGTAAATCATGTCACATTGTGGCGTATCAAAATGAAGGAACTGACCACCACTCTCCAAAAATTGAATTTCAATTGGCCACAGTTATCGTCAGTGACTCTACCCATTGAAGAATATTTTTACAATGATGGACCTCACCATTGTTACTGTAGTACATGCAGCATCGACTCGGTAATTACCGGAATGTCAGATGAAACTTTGAAATCAATCAAACAAACCATCGATGTTGTGGGAAATACTGAACCGGAATGTGTTAGAACAAGCATTCTTTTTGAAATGAAAAGTAGGTTTACTTAAATATAAATTACTGTGATTTACATAAATTATTATTGATGCTGAGACAGTTTACTTGAACGAATACTGTATTTGTATAATGTACTAATGCGCTTTTTATAGACTTGAAAAGCTTGACATTAGTTGTCCCATACTGTCACCTTTTCTCCAAAGACGGTCCCAAGAACAACGTGACGATGGCAAGTGTGAATACGCTAAAAAAGCTTCCCAATTTAAAAGTTTCTCTACTTGTAGAGCTATTCCGTGAGGGGCACCACTGTTGGGATGTCTACAAATTATATGAAGGTAATTTTAATCAATTCAAAATATAAAAGGTTGGCAATACAGTACATGTACGTTATGGACTTGAATAATAATAATGTAATCTCATCAGCAGATTACTTCATCAAACTTTTCAAAAACCTTTTTGTACATTTTTCAGAGTTTAGAAAAGAATTTGAACCCTTCTCTGAACATATTCTTGTCAATACGTTTCCCACTGAGAATTTTATTTGGTGCATCCATACCAGTAGAAGGATTGACGACGTCGCCCATTTATTGATTTTTTGAAATCGTGGAAAATAATTCCAAGTTTTTCAATAGTTCTTATCTTGTAAAGTGGTAAATATTGTTTTTTTTAAATGTGCATACATTTTTAACAATAATAACTTCATAAAATATACTTATACATATCCTAAAAGATATGGAAATAACATTAAAATCTGATTATGTCAATTCGAGCAGTTTTCAGTCATAAACGTGCATTTATTGAACGAGTAAATTAATAACATTGGCGCTATCGGTAGCGAACTATCTATACTATTTCATCGTCAGGAAAAATACCAAGTGAAAAACAAAAAATATACTCATGCATTTAATATTTTTTAAATCATATCTATCTTTTCGCATTCATAAATCATGTAAATAGTTTTTCAAAATATTATTGTTACACGTTTTTGTAGATTTCAGTATGTATTTCTAATAGAATGAAATTGTGCATGGATAAAAGTGGACTCCACGAATAGGCAAGTGTTGTTCTGTATGCTTTAAAATGATACTAAATTAACACGGAAAAAATCATTATACTATTAGTATAATGTTCACATACCAAGCAATAACAACTCCTGACAACACTACACATGTTTCGGTAAATGGACTGTAAAAACTGTCATTCATGTTTTCTCAAAGTAGTAGAATTGGCTCACCCTTACCCTTTTGCACAGAGAACAAGTACCTTAACTAAAAACACGGAAATTGGAGCCCGACGAGAAACTTTGCACGTGTGAATGAATGCATATAGTGCATATGTACAAGCATGCGGGCAGCCCGGAATATATTCATGAAGAGCACACATCATTTGCAAAAGGAGAATGAAACTTAACAAACCGTTGCACTCACACTGCAATTACAAATTTAAATAACCTAGTATTTCCGTCATTTATTCATACAAGAGGAGCTTAAATGTAGCACTAATATGCTTAAAAAAGTACGATGAGATGTGAGGAGATGAAATTATACATACGTAGAACATGTAATGCCAAGTGTTAACAGTTGTTTCTTGAAATGAACCAAACTGGCAAGCCAACTTCAGAGCTTACCACCCTCCACGGCACCGACATGTCGTTGTCGGGGAATAAAATAGAGAAATATACAAGACTAAAGACTATATGAAGAGGCTTACTATTGGGAGGATTATTCTTGTAGAATGAACATTTGGACAACCTTTGGACATGTAACGTATCCAAGACTGTAGCGAAGTAACAACCGACTTTTTAACTTGTGTCCCTCGCCAAAAGTTCCACTTTGTTTGTACCATGGCCCATAATGATAGACGCAGAACGTCCAAAAGCTTTGCATTTATTCATTCCGACTTAGCATAAGCTAGAGTAAAAAGAATATCATCATTCACCAAAATAAAAATATGTTCGGCTTGCATGCATAGCATGGGGTGTTCCGCCGCAGTTTCTCCTCATCGCTCCATCAGGTCATTACTTTGTGTGCAACAGAGTTTTGCCTGAACATCGTAAAAAAATAAAATTTCCACTATTGTGTCCACTTTCCCCATAATAATAATGTCCAGCCATCGGAGCAGGCTTCAAATATTTATAAGAAAACGTGCTCCACACGCTATTTGCAAGCATTAATTAGAGTGTTGTAAGTATATAGCGTGTTGCTGGAAAATATGAAAGCCGAAGTGCCTCACGGGAATACATATCCTGCCTCGCTGTCGGATTAAAAATGTTCCGTCGAGTCTCACTAAAGTTACACACACTTGTGTAATTTCTTTCCAGACTTCAGTTAGCATCAATCATCCTATAGATACCATAAATTGTTTCATCCTGTTGTGATCCTGTGCACTTATTTCCGTGGCTCCAGTATAGAAATACTATACCATCCATAATTTTTGCAAATTGTGAGGTTCCAATAGTGAATTATATTGTGATTGTGAAGATATAAACGGTTTGTCACCTGGTTTCGCTATATCTTTACTATTATTGCCTTTAATTCCAGCTATATTGGTTGTGATCTTACCAGTTGTTCGCATTTGAAATAATTCAGCAATGGAGCTTCGTTGGAGATTTTAAGATTCTTTCATCATCCCTGATGATGATCACTGCTCTGTGATCGAAAGCTCTCGGAAAATAAACTAGAATCATTTAAACCACGTATTCCAATTATCTAAAAATGATTGAGATTTTAAGAATTAATACAAAAATTTTTTGATTAAATGCACATACATATGTGCAAGTGTAGGAAAATATTGTACCACTTAATTTTCTGACACTCTCACTCTCAGCACATAATTCAATAGTAAGATTGTAGGAAATCATTAAAGAATTAATTACGAAATTATTAAAAATACAAATCATGTCAAAATTGCCAAGCTATAGAAGATAGAACGTTGTGTTTAAGCTTGTAACGGTGGAATTTCAAGACTGTTATGTATATAGGTAGTGGCCAATGAGTGTATGATTGTGTCCTCTGTATTATTGTGTGTATACAAACCGAGGGCTTGTTTGGAGGAGAGTTGTTCAATATATTGGCCGAAGGGGACCTCGGAGCATGAACATGGAAGGAAGAATGATTATTCGTCGGTGTGAAGAGATCGATAAGTGCCGGGATGAAACAGTTTCTGCTCCTGGGGTAAGCATCCTTTTCACCGCAATATCTATATAATATATTAGATTAGTGAAAACCCAGGATATTTACATTCCATGTAGATTAAAGGATTATCAGTCCCTTTGGTATTACCCTTCCGCGGGTTTTACTATTATTAGTTCTATATAATTAAATATTACATCCTTGTTATTCCCCATATATTACGAATCACATATATACTTATATATAGACTATTATTCTATACCTATAGATAATATCCTATTTGTCCTCATTCAGTTCTTATCCACCCACAGAACAAATACTACTATACTTGTGTGAGAGAACACACTTTTCAAAGTGAATCTATAATCTATTATAGGAATCTTTTACGGTATACAATTTTTAGTAGCTAACATTAGTAGTGTGTGGTTGAAGTGTTAAAATAGTACAAAAACATTTCCACACTGAATTTTTCAGTATTACACAACAAGAGCTATATTGTACAAGAGTTAAAATAATAAATTTGCTCTCTTCATTAACACCTGAACCCTGGGATTGTATTATAAACGTTTAAAAAGAGTAAAGAGGTTGTTCTCAAACAACTATATTTGCAAGTACTTAAATAAAAAAAACCATATAGATATTTAAGTACACTAAAGTAATTTCTACAATTTAGCAATGTTCTACAGTTGACACTTGTGGAACTTTCAGTCTTCCAAGAACTTATAAATACGTTCAATATTATACAACAACGACTAGTCTATAAATCAACGAATTATTAGGTGTGATTACAATTTTTAAATCCTGCTGCTCTCATTCATTCACAATCGTACAAACTTTATAAGCAATCACATTCCAATATGTGTATACTGATTTAAAAAAGATTATTCTATTCTCCTGAAGTTCAGTCAAGCCAAATAAAGTTAATACAAATTACGACTAAATTTGCAAACTACAGTTTTTTTTATATTTTACTTACGTGAATCATTTGTCAACGATATTAAACTGGAAAATCATCAAATCAACTATAATTAACTTAGAAAGATTTTGTCAACGATAACAAAACGAGAAATGAAATTATTGAAACGAGGGTAGCAGTTAAATGAGACATACGTAATTTTGAATCAACGAATAACGAACCAATTTTTATAGATTTATGTAAATTTATTGAATTTCATAAAAGTTGACAAAATTCAATTGATAAATTCAACCCGGATGATAATTATTCAATCAGCAAATAAAAAATCAGAATGCAAGGTGATATTATAAGAGAGTATATAGAAGTGGATCCGCTATATAGTTTTGTAGCTCAAAAAAGTATATAAAAATAAGGGCAATGAGAATATCAACGAAGACAAAGAGTCAAATCGTAAGGTACAAAAATGGAGCCTCCATCCGGAAATCCAACAGATTTCCCTTCAAAGAGTTCAATAATAATTACTTATTCTGATGAAGAACCTAATCAAGACTGCCAAAGACAAGTTTTCAGAAAGGAAGAGAGTAGGGATAGGATTGTCGAGAGACACAGTGAGTGTGAAGAGCTTGAAAAGCAGCACCTTATAAACTTACAAAGTACTACAGAGTCTCAAGATAATCAAGTCAAGTCAGCTCAGACGCAATCTCCAGATTCCGTCGACAATAATAAGTCGACAAAGATTCCTAACAAGACGGTCCAAGACATCAGCACAAGTGCAACAAGAGGAGGTAGTGCGGAGCACTGTGAACAAAGTACTAGAGAAGCTGGTGATGGGAACTTTAAGGTGGTTGAGGATCTGGTTAATCAAAGAATCACTGCATTGAGTCCATCATCCATCAATTCTGCAACCAGCACTTGGTTGGAGCAGATTCAATTTAAAGCCCACTACCAACACTTCCGTTCAATTGACTACGCTACCGTCGTCAATTCCGCAGTGTCCCTTGACCGGGTCCACGTCGTTGAGCCGAGAATCGTCAGGAATAGTCGGGTTGGTATACAAACATTCAAACAACCGTGTGATTTTGAATAAGCCTTTGGCTGTGAGTTGTGAGTCATGTGGATGAACGTATTGTAAAAAAAAATATATGAATAGAATGCCCTTTTTAATTTATATTACAGTTATATATTTTAATTCAAGTAGTTGTAACTATATAGTCATGTGTATGCGATTATTATTGAAAAATTAATTTTTGTACAGTTTTACTTTATTTTTGCGAATACGAATAATCGTTTTGTTGACAGAAAGCTGTTTGCTGGAGCTGGAGAGAATTTTGTTCTTCAACTTCTTTTACGTTTATTTATTTATGTACATAATATATGCACTGTCGTCTATCGTTAAGTGAATGTAAGAGTAAAGTTGCTGATGTAAATAAAACATTTGGTCATAGGCATGTTAAATCGTATATATAGTAACTATATAGTGTTTTATTTTTATGTGGTACGGATTTATAGAAAGCTTCTTGGGCTGTTAACATTTCTCCTCATTTGTGGAAAGCATTTAAACTTTTCAATTTTACTGCCCAAGGGATTTATAATTCATACGTTGAATATATAAAATGTTATTGCTCCGACATATCCATCGATAAAACGCCATCCCAGTGGGTATTCGTGATATAAAGCCAAGGTTATATGTTCGTGACTAAAAATTTGCGTGACTTTTTGCTGATTTTAGTGCAGACTTTTTTGCAAAATGATTCACTCTTTATTCTGGAATTAAAAGCCAGCCGTTGAATCAATGTTTCTTGTTTAACTCCGCCGCACGTCATGTAAAGCGGTTAAGGTAAAATAGGTTAAAAACGATGTGCGTTTTGTTAAAGTAAAAGCGCAGAGAAAGGCGCTAGCAAAGTTTCAGCATAAACTTTTCTTTTAATACTTGCATATTTAGGTGAGCATTATTGTTGTCGACAATTTTTGTGTGTTTCGTACGTTTTAAGCTTATGTAGTATATTAAGTAAGTATGCGTTGAAATATAAATTTTATGTTAACATACGTATATACATTGTAAATTGTATACAATACAAGCTTTTGCTTCCCCAATGTAATTTAAATCAAATATCCGACGAAAATGTTGTAGTCGTAGTGAATTATAGTCTTCGAAACCAATTTGGTTGCCAGTAAGTTGTTTGCACTTCGGAATGTAATTTTAGTAGATAATGACTTTGACATAAAGTGTCTCATCCTAAAATTCTTGGGTTGCACACAACAAAACCAACTATCACGTATACAGATATAGGCTTTCACATACTGTAAAACTCTAAATTTATCTAATATTTCGCAGTTAGGTACTATGCTCATGCAATATACTTATACAACGCATCTCAAATATGCGGGTTGTGATGATCGTATAGTAAGAAATTCGAGATCAAAGGAAAATTAATTTCTCTGAAGTTGAAATGTGTGTGCATAGTAAATATACACAAACACATAAACAAGGGCTGTCGTCAGCACAAGTCCCATCATGAACAATATCATCATGAACATGTACATATGGACACACACAGATTGTGAGCGTTTCATTTTCCACTCCTGTAGATTCTAACCATGTGGTTTAATTTCAAAATTAATTTTAAATTAGCTTCAACAGTGTTTCTGATGGGCTTTCTGTAAAGATGAATTATTACCAACTCAATCGCACACGATGTGAATGATATACTTATACATACTTATTGTATATATACTCTCTTTATTATAGAGAGTTGTGCTGGGCTATGAATATTTATAAAACATACATATATGTAGTTTTAATTTCAAAGGTTGCTCTATTCTGTAGAACTGCGCAGAATTTCATTCCAGTTTGAAAAAAGTTTACATTCACTAACCTCATTTCCTAAATTGAAATCCTTGATACTAAATATATAGATACAGTTGACGCTGCTATCTTCATAACATTCATGTAGAATGACAGGTACTTTGTTAAACTTCTCGTTATATTATTACCACAATAAAATTTAATAGTTGACATTGTGTGTCTTATCTGGCACATACGAACAGCATACCGAATGTCAACTAATGGAACACGTTAATGAATGCCATCACAAAAGCAATACACACAATACAGGAGGCCGGGCCATTCCCGGGAGAATTGCATTCCGAAGTAGAGCAATTATAGCCGCTATTCATTTCAATAATGACGGCGGCAGAGAGAATTATTTCCTGGAAAATGAAATTGAAAACACTATACGTAAAAACATATGGATGTGCTTGAATGAGATGGAAGTTCATCAAAGATAGAGAATGTGAGATGAGCGTGTAGGAAACTAATAAAACAAAGTGTTTGTCCGTCCTTTCTGCACATCAGCAGACATCTAAATATGTAACGATGAGCTAATGAAGAATGAACTGTATGGAAAGACGAAGCCTTAATACTTGCTCAAACAGAAACATACATATAAATATATAAATTTCGATGTTTAGCTGGTAGATGAGAGATAAGCCTAACATACATTCTGTAGAACTCATCTTTTTTGAAGTTCGTATACACAATGTGTGCTTCATTATTTACATTTCTTTTGCAAGGGAATATGCAGACCTGAGCTCTACTGGACTCAAATCACCATCCAGCTCTAATTTAAATCCCTACATTAGGAATTGTATACACTAGTATATTATAAATAAAAATGCAGTAATATAAACTGAACAACTTTATTTACAAAAGTATACTTGTATTTAACGTAGATATATAGCTATTGTAGTTTACTTTACCTCCATGAAAATGTTATGGGTTAATGGTGAATGTGCCGACACAAGCGTGACTTACCTTTGGAATTCCTTCATAAATAATTTTGCAGTCCTCAACTATGTATAACGTTACTCATTCATTTTTACTTTAATGGTTATTACCACTGTGAGCATATACTAGCTCTGTAGTATATTAAGTACTTACAGCTGCCAAGGCAGACATTAGCATTTATAATGCATGGACGGAAGGATGGAGCACGGATAGAGAGATGGAAACCAATTTTGTTTGGGTGTCCACGTTCAACTTAGTAGTCAGTCATAGTTTAAAGATAGACGGAACGAATGAGAGAAACCAGATATAACAATAACGTAATTTTAACATGGTCTTAGTTTTTACTAGGCTTCAGTTCATATTTGGTTCCTCTCGTTGAGTGTACCTATGTAACTCTTTGTTGTTTTTGCCGACACGACTGATTAAAAATAATCCCACGGGATGCTCTATCATAAAAGTTTAATTTTTTCCCCAACATTGTACCTTTGTTCAGGGAAATGTCAAGGATTTATTAAATTCGGTGGTAGGGATTTTTGTAAATATCTATCGCACAGCACTAGTATAGCTGTAAAGCTAATATAATATCCATTTTGAATACATCGGCGGTTGTTATACGGTGATCTTAACTTTTATCAAACATCCTATACCGTTAACGCTGTATAGAGTCAGGGAATGGAGTAGTTATATATTTGTGTGAAACGAAGAGATTGAAAATTACACGTAAAAGCCCATATAAAAAGCCCTAGGAATTTATTTGAGGAATTTAATCTTGTGTTGGGAACAGATTGGGGAAGAACCAGACCTGACGAGGAACAAAGAGGAGCCGCAGAGCTTTTGCTGGAATTTTCCTCGAGTGAAACTGCGCCGACTTTTTAATGCAAAATCTCTGGACGATATCTTAGGACGAACGAGTCGTAAAGGTACACAGTCTAGTGAGAGCAGCAATAGCATCCACAACCAGTTCAATAAGAATAACGCCCACAGTCATTCAAACTTATCCAGAGATTCGCGGAGCTACTCCAATACAAGGATCGGTCCGCTCACCTCCCAAAGACTGTCAGGATCTTCATCCGAAAATAATTGTTATACCAAAACCTACCCAGGTGTGACTCCGACATTTGTGACCACACCGGAGAACGTACAAAGTACTACGAGTACAGCTATTTACCAGAGTCGACTCAAAGTTCCTAAATCCTCAGCAGTGAAATCTAACTTGAGTGTGGTTGGTACTAGTAGTAAATCCCATACGTCGAGAGTGAAGGCCGCCAAATCAGACAATTGTCTCCACCTCATCGTTTCCGCCACCTCACTCTGCACTAAGATTGCATCCAGCTCCGTGGATAATCTCGACTCAGAGCGTAGCAGCATTATCAACAATAAAGCTTGTGATAATAATCCTGTTCTCAAGTTACCCGTTCCGGTCTCTGTACAAGTGAGACAAATTGAGGAGAGGGAACAGCAACGCAAACGACGAAAATCAAGGAACATTGTCCAAGAGAAGGAAAATCTTTCTGAGAGAGAAACCTTTTTTGATAAATTCCCACAACAACAACAGCAGCAACAAGTCAGGAAAAGAAGCCAAGTGAGTCCCCACCAGGGACACGATCCAAGTCTTGTAGTAAAACGTAAAGAATCAGAAAGTACACTACCCAAATTAACCCCCGTTAACGGAGTTCAGGTTTCTAGTGAGCTAGATACAGAGACAGGAATGATGACCAAAGAAAAGGCAAAATTAGTCGTGGCCAACGTGGGCTACTTACAGAGACCATTATCTCCAACACCTGCTCCAATCTACCCCGGTCCCTCCCAAAGCTACAACAATAATGTGCTCAAACCTAATACTAATTGTTACAGTAGTACAACAACAACAAGTGGTGGTAATCGTAATTTCATCTCCACAATGATGCCCGACAGCTCAAGGAATACTCAATGGTCATTGTCAAATGTCAAGTGTGCCAACTCAACCTATTCTTATAATAATTATAACAACCAGATGAATCAGTTCCCAGCGGGGAACTTCACTGGGTCAGGCGGGAGATCCCTCCAAGACAACCGTGCTGCAATAAACAATGATAGTGCAAATAACACTTTTAGGTTGTCCAAACCAGTTGATCATCTATCCACTTCTGGCTTCCCCCCGCATCCTCGTCACGGACAGAATAATGATAATTTTCCAAGTCATTTCCCTGATATGCTTCAAAATACTGCTGGGATGAGACTTGGTGCTGGGCTTGGGGGATTCGACAGAGACGCAGGCGGTCACGGTGGACCTGGTCGGCTCCGTCCCATGTCCCCTGCTTTCCAACATCCGGAACAAATCAATAACAATTATGCAATTATGATCTCACCAGGACAGACGGGGACTCAAACACACAGTGGATTTCAGCAGCAGCAGATTATTCATCATCAACAGCAAAATCGGTAAGATCATTTTGACAGTTTTAATAAATTTTCATTAAGGTGGTGTATATGTAGTTTTAGCTAAATTAAACTTTGCATTTCATAAGCATAAAGCATGTACATAAGTAAGCAGAGAGTAGATAACTATGTATGTAGATTATGTATTATATTTACAAACTGAAATTAGTTTCTTATCACCAAACCACATAGTCTAAAATGGTACTGACGATACCAAAAGAGTATGTAAGTACACATAAATACCTAAACTTTGATAACATCATGATATATTATACATTCACTCTCGGAAATTAATTTATATGTTGGACCCGAGGAAGATACAATGAAAGGTTTGCTCAGTTTAATGTATAAAACTTGTTACAATTTAGAAGCAAGAATTTAGACAGACTGTTTCCGCCTCTTAGCCTCCCTTTACATTGACAACGTTATTTCCTGCAATTTCCATAATGGAAAAGTATAAGTATAGTTTATCAGATTCTTATTGATTTCTTTGACTAGGCAAGTTCTTATTATTTATCTAGTGCCATCTTACAATACAGCTGCATTTTGTTCCGTTGAGCACCGTTTTTACATTACTGCTTTCATATGCAAAAGTAGGCTGTACTCCTTAAAAGTATGAAGTGCCCCGAAGATACGATCCATATTAGAAGTTTTGCGCTGATGAATGCTTTTAAGACTTAAGTCAAGTAAAATGCAGTAAGCTATAAAGCATTATTATATGTATGTACGTTACTGATGTATAGCACTACGGTCTGGCCCCAATTCAATACACTTCTCTTCTGTCAACAACATTTTCACGGCGTTTCTTTAAATGCCTTGTCGTATCGGAATGCTTGAAGTAAGTGTAACATACATGAAGTTACAGTTGCTATCAAATGTCTTGGAAGACAAATGATGGCAGATTCTGAGAAGGCGCACGTTTATAATAGTGAGAACGGCGTCCTGAATCAGAATTTTAGTAAGTTACTGAATTTTTAACGAGACAAGTCGTCGGAATGTAAATACATACATGGATGCGGAATGTCAAGGCAGATGATTAAAGTTTTGGCCTGTAATTTTGGTCTTGTAAATATTTTCGAACATGTCAAAAACGTTTGAAAATGAAGCGTGAAGTATTTGCATTTCAGGAATGGCATGTTTTTCGTATGTATGTTACTACTTGTAATATATTTCACGGTCGTATAGTTAAAACTTGAAATTATCTTTGGTGGAATTTATGTGATGTTTCTCATGCAAACACACCCGATGGGGTTATCTCCAATTTACTCGAAACTTTCATTGTCTCTGGCTCCAAATTGTTTAAGCCTTAATTACTTATGGCTGTTTTAAATGTATCTGGCGGAAAACGTGTTTACGGCTTGGTGTATAGACTGAACTGTAGAATAGTCTACATGTGTTTATTATTTCCACGTAGTAATGTTGGTGAGCACATTGTATTTGTACAGTGTCCACAAATTTTGCATTATGTGAAACAAGTCCGTGATTCAGGTGGAGAGAGTCCTATGAGCATTAATATTCGCTTCGGAGCAGTCGTTAAATTCCAGAAAAGGCTTTATTGCTGGTTTCTGTTTGCTTCCCATTTATTCAATTATTGCTTCCAAGCATATACAACCATGATTTAAATTTTTAATCCATGAAATTAAAGTGATGGCCTTCGGTTTACCTTTTGTCAGAGGCCGTGTGTTAATACTTGTATCTTGTTTCATTTTATACTTATTGCCTATTTCAAGTATTTATGTATGTATGCTTGACGTTGAATTAAATCCCAGGTTTGGTTTGGATTGGGGAAGCTCTTCAAAAAGAATACTGTATTACTTACAATGTTTGAATGTTGCATCTTTCTCATTTAGAATAAATAAGGCATGATTTAACACATATATCAGTCTATATCTATCAGTAGCTATATAGCAAACTTACATCTCTATGATTATGTTCAACATGAATAAACAAAACTGATGCCATGTGGCGTGTAATTTATTTAAACGTTGATCCACTTAAGCAGGTAGTAAGATGAGCTCCACTGCTAAATGTATACATGCTATGTAGATTATGTACTTTGTAAATGGTGAGGTATGGGAATTTTGAGGAATTTTCTAGGCTAAGGATACCAATTTGATCATTAATTCATCTGTAATAATGAGTTTCTATTTTTATGACTGTGCTGGTTCATATCATTTCAAAATAAAAAATAGTGCATACACCTGCTCAGAATTTGCAACTGTCAATCTGGTGTAAGCAAGCATAGAATATTTGATATATTAGACTTTTTTTAAACACAGAACAACATTGTTGAGCATCGTATGTGCAAAATTATCTCTATTCCTAGAAACAGATAAATACATATATATCCCACGGTATTAATGATAAATTTAAAAACACATGCAAGCCTGATTTAAGCTCTGGCGTGTGAAAGTGTTAAAATGGAAGGTGCAATCTGCCCCACCCGGACCGAAGAGCCATAGAACGTTAAATTGGAAAAGCAATAAAATGTTTTTATGAGGCTCATGTAAAAAGTTAAGGGAGCTGCTTTCCTTTTCTTGTAACATATTGTTGTTGTAGTATGCAACAACTTATATAGTAACTTCAAATTCAAGGATGAAGCTCTGTGTTGCACATGAAGCAGAACACAGCGCTGTCCTTTTATCACGCTGCTGAGTACGGACAAATATAACATGGATTGTAAATTACTATATATAAGTACTCGTTGATGGTGTGAGATGCTAACCTGACTTTTGGTTAGTAAAAGACCGAGTTTCACATGTCCACAAACCAATGTGTAATTTTAAATAATGACTTCTTTTTAAGTGTGCTATACCTGCTATCATACACCCTGAGAGTCTTGTAACAGTCTCATTCACGCACATCTCACGTCATCTATACTGTTATATTAAGGCTCGTCTGTATGTGTCTCACACTTATGGGAAATGTAATTGATGTGAATTGCACTCATATAGAGTCTTTAACTTTCAACCTTTGTGTTGATTTTTCAACCATAGCCATTTGACACAATTCTTTAAATTCGCTTGCACTAGAATGTCCCATACATAATAAATACATACAGGCTGCATTTTTAAATGAATTCGTGGTTTAGTGTACATAATTATGCTTCTACTACGTGCGGTTCTTGAATGGAAATAGACTGTTTAGTATAGGGGATTCCGGTGTGCATCCACATCTTGCCTGTGTATTGAATGTAATTATCTTCACATACAATAACTTGATGTTCTTTAGTAGCTTGTTGTTTATGAGGAGCTTATATGTTGGTAGCATAAAACGGGACAAAAGAACCGGCAATATCGTTGAGAACAGGGAAACATCATTAGTTTATCATCATTGTTTTATCATCAAAATCTTGTTGCTCAAATCTTGTACTTGTTTCCTTATAGAAAATCTACTTTTATCGCCTGACAAGCTAGCAGTGCATATTTGCTGAATTATAATAGATTGTCTATAAATCAACTCTGCTGTTGCATGAGATACGCAAGGATGATAATGAAAATTTACTATTTAGTATACTTATAATGAAAAGAAAATGCAGTTTTGTAGACTCCAATGCTTGCAGTTTCACCTTCTGAATATCGTCAAAAATACCAACAGTATTTAACTCTTGCTGTAAGTCGTGTAATAGCAACGTTGATAAGGAAAAGGGAAAAGATTCAGTTTCCTCGAACTCTCTTATTCTGTTTAGTCAAGTCATCCCTGTCGTCAAAAGTTATTCGTCCACAGATATACATAAATACTTGGAAAAATGTTGTATTGACTATAAGAGTAACATAGAATCCCTTTATTACATGTAAGTCTAGCGTAAGTAATAATTTAATAGAAAAGAAAGTAGCATCTTGCAGTATTTGCACACAAACGAGAATAATTATTATGGTCGCTGTAGAGTTTTAAAATAAAAATCTTTACTATTACTATACTAACATCAATTATCGCGTATGATAAAACTGCTTCCTATCCAACTGCTCGGCTCCTTAGAAAAATTTGAGGGATCTTGCACAATGAAAAAAATCAACAATGAGCTTTTGGGTGGAAGCACAAGTTAATTACAAGCTGAAGTAATTCAGGAGATGGAAGTTAGTAATAATAACAATACCAACAAAGAACTATGTAGGATATGTGCATATTATTTTAGAATAACTGGGCGAACCAAAAGCAACTTGAGAGATTTGGTTGGAAGAGCGAAATTAATGGATGAGCTTGCTTGCAAAAGTATTTTTACAGGAATCTCACTTAATTATTATATAAGGTACAAAAAAGTAACGTTAGCCCATCAAATTTATGATGACAATGAAATGTTTTAAACTTGTGTAGTATACTTATATACGATATAGTCTGCACTAACCAGCATCTCTCTCTCATCTCTTCCTCCTATATACATTTCGCGACTTGGTGTAACTGATAAAATGCATCCACATGTATATAGTTACATTAAACCTTATGCTTGGCCATGTTGGCCTGAGTATACATACACACAGACAAAAGAGAGATGATGATGAGAGAGAGAGAATGAAAAGAATTAGTATTGTGATCAGATCACGATGTGCCCAAGGGGAGATCAATGCCCCCACCAAAGTATAACCGACCGCCCGCCCGGCGGAAGACACCTGACACAAAAATCGCATAAAATAAAAATAATTGTACATATATTATATGTGCTTTTCCGTTTACACTTCAAATTTATTTAGTGAAAAAGTAGTCTACAGCTTCAAATTGCATATATATGTGTGTAGAAATATGTTTGTATAACAACATAGTGAGTATATATACTGCAGCAAGTACAGATATATCTATATACTGACAGTAAATACATCGATGGCTCGTAAATAATTACTTGACTCACTGAGGCCTTACTGTAAATCAAGACTTATTGTTATTTGTCTTAAAATTATATCCCAATGAGCAAACTATATTAACAATCAGCCTTGATTTATTATGTTATTAACAGGATGCATGGTATGATTTCCATTTAATTGTAGTAGTAGTAGCTGGTCTTCCCTGTAGTGCCATTCGCACGTATATGTATATGAATTTACCCATTGTAAACTTCCATTGTAAGTATGGAGCATAGCAGCGGAGTCATGTGCTTTTTATCTGTATTGTGAGATTTGATTTGAACGGCGAACAGTTACTTTTAAGCTTAAGCTCGCACTAATTAGCTTCCAGCGCGTATAGATATAAGAAAGTTGTATCCATCAAATAATTTAAGCTGCAAATCCATCAAAAGTTATATGTACATACATTGAGAGGAGGAATTTTTCGCTGTACTAATGCTATAAACAGTATGCAGTTCATGTCTTTGGATGCAAGAGCTTATTGCATCTTTGGGGCTGTGGTTTTCTTTTGAGAGTCTCAAGACCATGAACCTCTTTAAAGGAAAAGAAAGAGGAGCAGAGCGGCTGTGTGTTGTTGTTATGGTGAAGGCTCCCGCTATGTACATCCTCATTCCTTTATACATGTGTATGCCAAAAGGATGTTCCTTGAAGAGCATCATGCAACTATATCTCTCTGTGTATTATTACACTCCCTGAGAGGATCTTCCTCTTGAAATGTTGATGCATGTGAAATCTGCTGTTGTTGTATATAAAGGAGGCTGGTTGGAGTTTTTCGTTTCTATGCAGCGTATGTATGTACATTGCATGTATAATATATCTACGGAAGCATTATCACACGCACTGCATATACATATGAGCTTTAATCTCGTATGTATTTCTATGTAACTACTTAACCAAGTTACATACTTTACATTGAAAAAGTGCTTTTGTACATTTCTACACACCATTGCATTGCTGCTTGTGCTGTTGTAACATTACAGTATCTCTACTTATGGAAGGATGTAAGGAACGTTTAAGAATGGGGCACCACCACCAAATAATGAGCACTGTCTGTTCAAAGTGAATGGGGTTTCGTACCTTCGTTATGCCATTTACAGTCAACTGTATTTCCTCTTTTTGACTGACATTCCTCATATGTATGACGCCTATATGTTAATTCATGATTAGACTTATAATACTGCACGTAATACACGCTAACAGCATATTGTTAACTTTACTGTGTGCACTATAGGAGGGCCTATATTTTGTGAACATTATTGCGTGGTTTGCGTGAACTGAAAGCGTATAAAGTACACTTACATATAGATACTTAAATACATATGATAAAGGGTTGACTTTATAACATACATAAACACTGTATAACTGCAACATCACACATTTTGTGTAGGTATCTATATAGATACTACTTTAAACATATTCTCATTGAAATTTTTTATACACTTAAATAATATGTATATGGCTTCACCATATAGATACATATCGATGAGCAGAATCAAATGCGAAAGGAGTGTCTCTACTTTATAACATCGCTTTTGCACTCGTTCAGTGCTCATACAATAGTTGACGATGAGCGTACTTACAGTATACTCATTTACTACTTTACTATTACTTACTACAAACTGTACAACCTACAAGTGCCTCTATATAATAATGCTGCATTAAGGAACTTTTTGGAATCAGTGGTGGTGCAAGTAACTTATATGCAACATTAACGTTTTTGTACTCTATACGTTTGCAACAACCCTTTCCTTCTGTATATCTTGATACACGTTAGTATACAAGTTTTTACTTACCATACTTACTAGTAAGTATAATAATATCAAAGCATATATACACAGTTTCTATATGCTTATACTTTTATATTATACCATCATCATCATCAGTGTATATAATACAGATATGTCTTACGTATAAACTCTCAAATAAAAAGAAATATCTATATGGAAGGAGATAGTATATGAGTGTGAAGGAAGCCCAAGTATTCCATTGACACACGGTTCAATTTTCAGTTCCTCTCACTCGGTATAATACACCTCCTCTCGCCGCAGCTCCTTATTGCCGTCCTTTGGTCTCTCCTACTTTATTTGGAATTTCCAATTCGTCTCCCTGGAAACACTTTTGTTTTCCCACAAGTTACATATAGTGCTCACAATAATAAGTGATCAAAACAGTGAAGGGAAAGTGTGTCATTGGATTTTGGATTAACTCCTTCTTCACATCAAAAAAATATTTAACATCACCTACAAAAACATTTTCTAATACACTAAAGGTTAATATTTAAAATCTTTGAAAAATTTATTTTTATTTAAATTAGTTAATTTATTCCTAACTAATGCCACGCCACACAGTATAGCCTCTTTCTCTTATTAAGTCTTAACGTTAGGTTAGGTATTAGGTTATACTATGTACTATAGCCAACAATATTTTAATATTGTTCTTGTAAATTGTAAAGTAGGTACAGTTACTTTTGTTGTATAAATAAGCTAATTTAGCATTTTAGCATAGATAATTAGCTATAAGTAAAAGCAATATTAGCTCATTTTAAGGTTAAGGTCTTTCGTAATTTATATATTATAATATAATTCTTGCAAAATTATCTCTTGTTAATTACCAGTTACTACACACAAATAGTTTTAAGTTTTGTTTGAATGTACTGATACTTCTTAACTTAATTATTAATTATTACTGTACTGTAACACGCTTTTTCTTAACCATAAAAACTTTAGAAGGATACAAAAATACAGGTATTTATCACATTCGTCGAACACCGCTCAGAAGACAAAATAAATATAATTAGATTACCTACAATATCTTCATATTACATCCATCTAAATCCGCCGAAGAGTAAACAAAATTTGACGATCGTGATTTCGTGATTTAAACGAAAATATTATTCAGAAAGTGGATATTAGTGTTTTCAAGTAAAAAATCGTTGTGCACTACAATTTTTAACATCACGAAGCCCCTGAAATTTATTTCACGAGGAGGAAGTGCATTGCATATATACATTGCAAGTTTATCTATTTATATATATTCAATATTGAAGTTTATATAAATTACTACATAAATTACAAATATACTGATAAGTTATTAAGCAAGAACTTTCTGACTGACTGGATGTTAATGAAATATTACTGTATATTAGGTATATAGATACTACAGAATGCACACTTTTGGAATGAAATCCTGCGGTTTTTTGTAAACCCGTGTGTGTGTGTGGGATAATTGCGTAAAAAATCCATGGAGGAAAGGAAAGAGCCTACTAAATCACAGCGCCGTACTGTATATGTATTTATACACACGCAAGAATATTAAGAGGTTTCTCATTTCAATATCTATACTTATACCTACCTACTTGTATATATAGGTATATGAGTATGAGGAACATGAAAAATAAGACAGCAACAGGAAATTGTCGGTCACATTTTTTTTTCACCAATATTCCTGTTGTTGAGTGAAAACTTGGATCTTCCCTTAGCTTTGGGTCTCCTTTGGTTTTGGTCTATGTATATTAAGACCGGATATATTTTTGGAGGAGTTGGTGGAAAAAATACTATTGCAGAGAGGCACATGGCATATGGATGGATGGAATGATCTCACGAATAGTATACAAAACAAACGTTACTTAACACTGAATCCCGTTCCCAAAATTCCCAGCCAGAAGAAGTCAAGAACGAGCAGGATTATATAGACTTCGCGGGAGATAGGAATTAACCCTTTCCTCTCTCTCTCTCTCTCTCTCCTGCTGGAAGCAATAAGCAAATTTACTTTCCCTTCCAAAATTCATTCCAGTAAGACTATTATTATTTCCCCAAAATAGGACGCTAAGAAATACAAATATCATTGGTGGAGATTCAAATTTGGCTATCTCCATATGTGAACCTAAATGCAAGATGAGAAATCCACCATCAATTCAGTGCAAGATATCCAGGTCGTCGTCGTCAATTCAGTGAAAGATAAGCTATTCAGATTTCAAATTCAATTGTAAATTTGATTGGAGTTCTCCGACCTTGCAGTTAAAATGAAGTAATTGGATATCAAATTTTGCAACTATAGACGTACATATTATGGAGATAGTCCCACTTTGCATCTCCACCGATGATATGTACAACTAAAATTATTTAAAAATCCTATAAAATTGATAGTTGACTTCTTTCTAATCACTATGTGGAGTTCCAGTGTGAAAATACGAGAAAGTTAATGATGGATTGGGTGAAATCACGCTAAAACTATATATTAGATATTTGTATTATATATTTATAATAATAACGGTATGTGTAATATTGTATATATCTATATGAAGTAAAATTGTATAGAAATAATTAAAATAATTGTAAGGCGATCTTTTAATTGAGTAATATTTTTCCATATAGAAATTCTTGATTAACGTAAAAATTTTATTGATTGATGCGTAGGTGGG
This sequence comes from Lipothrix lubbocki, assembly GCA_034696945.1. Lineage (NCBI taxonomy): Eukaryota > Metazoa > Arthropoda > Collembola > Symphypleona > Sminthuridae > Lipothrix > Lipothrix lubbocki. Next base: position 24,730 of record JAQGAK010000489.1, on the reverse strand, counting down.
GAAAGTGACAGTGATATTATGTATTGCTGTCATTTAATGTTCCATATAATATATTGATCATTCTGCTGTGGGATGACTTTGTAATTATTTTTATTATACTTATTTAATCAGAATACTCCCTGGGCGATTTGATTTTCAATTTGGGGAACAACGCTTTATTTGCCTATCACATTTTTGTTAATGTTGTAGGCGTGTGTGTTTATAACGCAATGATAATGTTTCCGGTGAAAGTTTGTCAATTCAAAGGGTCATTTATCCAATTATCCATGTACTAGCATACATTATTATATAATATAATTTCGTCATTCAGGAGAGAGACAAATTTTTCGTTCAGATATAGAACAGGCGTCAATATTTAATTATATGTAAAGTCTATTGACTATATACAATATATGGAAGAATTACAAAGATTAGCAAAATTTTGACGTTTGGGACCAAATTTGGCATCGATTTATCATGGTTTATGGAGCTAAGAACCTTTCTATATATTTCTTTGTCGGCCATATTAGCACATAAATCGATGGAAACCTTACTTTTATACTAAACTTATAAATATTTACAAAACAGTATTAATCTGTTGGTGGGCTTATGAATACTTTATGTATTTTTGAAATGACTGTGATGTTATTGTTATGATAATAATATTTGGGCTTTGGGGAGGTAAAGAGTCTAATTTACTCTTAAAGACTTTCAGCTTTGAGAATTACTTATTTTAAAAAAGAGTAAAACTAACTTTAGGCCCTAAGTTTGGGGGGATGAAAGTCATCAGTAGGCAGGAAGGATATATCGTTAAATTTCGTTATGCTATGATGATGATAATCAACATCCAAACCGTTGTTATTTCATTATTCGTTAATAATGCTTGATCATATATTTCTCAACAGTGATTATATCAACTCGCTGTTTATGGGAAGATTGACAGGGCCAGGCGCTTGACCTTACTGGAGGCCACACTGTACTTTACTATTTGGTGTTGGCGTTCAAATACTGTTATTATTATTAGTCTTGCCTGTTGACCTCAGAATTATTACTGTTGTATCTATGAACTATTTACCTGTTTGGTGGCTCTTCACCAGTAGTAGCAGAACCCGCGTTGACCCAGAGTAAGACCACCTTTGACCTCTGGATATATGTTTTTGAAGTTGATGCATATAACTATCTTAAAAAATTGTTTTGACGGTGATTTAGGTTTATTTATAGTCGCATATTCGGTCTCAGAATCTGTAATTTATGGAAAAATTGCGTCATAAATTAATAGAATTTTTGAAGTCAAGTTAATTAGTACTTAAATGTATTATTAACGTAAACACTTACACAGGGTTGTTGAGCTGGCATCATCTTCCTGATGTGTCGATTGTCGATATCGGTATTAATATTGTTATTGATCAAAGGTGATTAGTCATTTCCCATATGTAATAACAGTAGAAAATGTGGTCCCCCCGTGTGTACGTCATGTCGATGAGTAAAAAAGGGAAAATGTTAATCAGGAGAGGCTGACCTCATCATGTATTGGTTCTGTATAGCATAGTTTTTTGTTAACTCTATACATAAGAGATGAGCTGTATTTTGATGATGATGTTGGTGTGGTGGTTAATCGTAAACACATGGTTATTGTGTTAGTGTGTTGATGTTGGAGTTAAACTATACTAGATCCATGACAAGCAAGCCTGTCATTCATACTTATTATACGTGCCTTGATCTCTTATTTGGCAAATGTGGTTTGCATTTTTCAGATAATATGTTTGTTGGTTTAGTTAGAGTGGTTTTACGTTACCAACTTATTATTACAAGTTTGTGCGAGAAACTTGGGACTTGAAATGTGTAATGGAATGTTCAAGAATGGGAAGTAATTGAAGGTCAAACATGTTTTGTGATTCTGATTCTATATGGCTTTTTTGCAGATGTGACAATACTGCTGCCGGAAGACGAGGATATATAAATACTGCTAATAGAGCTCCACCGAGATCTGTTGAGCCCTGCACCATACTCAGTCCGCAAGGTATGAGTTTGAGATATTTAATTAAAATTGATACTTAAATTGATATCGGAGAAATTTTAATTTCCCGTATAGTCTAACATTTCATTTTTGATTTGCAGACATTTCAACACATACCGAAACCACCGAAGGAATGGGCGATTTGCAAAGCCCTCAGTATGTCAAGAGAACGGCTCATATGTTCGACTCGAGATATACGACACATGTAAGAAATGTTAAGGAAGTTTACTTGTTATTGATAAAGCATTTAAATATTTTAACCTAAATATGAATGCCTTATTAAATGATTTTCTACTATTATTGTTCTAGACTAGGATTTTTTTATGGTGATGACAGATTATATTGGATCCCCAGTCTTGAGACACGCTCAATGAATTTTTGAGCTGTGTGTATATAAAAATTTTATCTACCGTGTCAGTGCAGAATTTGCTTATCACATTCAAATTGTACAGTTAGGTTAAAGCTATATGCTCTAAAAGATAAAGACCATATGTCTCATCAATGCTGTTAATTCGGAATGCATAATGCATGAGAGCTAAAGTGCATTAATGTTTATCCTCTGGCGACAGCGACTCAACAAAGTCCTGTAATAAGTATACACACTGGTTGATTGTGTGCTAGATATTGATGACTTGTAAAAGTAAATAATAAGTATTCTGATATTTAAATAATAGGAGGTTAGAGCAGCTTTATTTGGCGTACTGATAGTTATTTACAGTTTTTCAGGACAATAGTTATTACTTATGTATATATGTACGTACCTAGTATATGAATCAAAGACTGAGATTAACTATCATTATAAAGCGTTATCGCTATTATGATTACCCTAAAAGCGAACAATTTATGATTTGGAAACATCCTTTTAGTCGCTCATTACTAAAAGCCATAGTGATTAATTGTAAAAACATGTATGAGATGATACTTTTATACTATACCAGAATAGAATGTACGGTCGGTTGACGATAGTTAACTTAATATATTGTTAACTGAATACGGAAGCATATATGAAACATCGTGTCTATTGATCAATGATTTTTAATCACATATTTATTTATTTCAAAGGTAAATGGGTCCTCATCAGATACCCGTCGGAATGGTGATGGAACGTCGGAGAGAGTAACTAGCCATCATAGTCAACCGTCTTACTTGAGTGTGTCACGATCCGTTTGTGGTTACTCTTGCTTGTCATATAATAATGGAACAACAACATCCTCATCATCCACCGTGACTTCAACAACTACTAACGGAGGCGCCCCTAACTTGTACAAGCCTGTTCCAACTCGACCATCGGGTGTGAAATCGGACTTCCAACTCTCATATAATCCCACGAGTAATGGACATTGTACGGACAGCAATGGGCGAGACATTAATAAAGGGTTCCCACGAGGAGGAATGATGTCACCTGTAATGGATGTAGAGAACAATCAGAATGGTGGAGTTGGTAGCTATAATAATAATAGTAGCCAGAATAGTAAGCAAGCCAAGTCGAATATTCTGGAGAAGATAGAGCGATTGTATGGTACAAATGCGGTGACAACGGCATCCCTTTGGCGGAGACCTGTCCCCCTACTGGACATGCCCTCCTCAGACAGATCTTCAACGGCTTTTAAAGCATTAAATGAGAATATAGGTAGTAGTAATGGTGTCACTACCACTAATACTACCAGAAGTGGTGAGAAAATTATTCCGATATTTTTAGAAAGTTCGCGTAAGCAGTTAAGTAGGATTGAAAGTGCGGATGATGAGGATGACCAACCCATTGTCAAAGCTCCTTCCTCCTCGACGACTGTCAAAACAACGTCGAGTGTAGATAAAGTTAGTGATAAGGATGACCTTTATTCAAAACATGATATTTTGAATTCCAATCGACTACACCAAAAACATACGAATGGACATAATGGCACACATACATCACAAGCCAGCCTTCCAACTACTAAGGAGAAACAAATTGCATCTGACGTGCCGATCAGAAGCTCCATAGACGTCCAGAAAGATAGCGTTTTTAATAGGACCGCGTTGAATTTAAACCCTGAACCCACCCTCCTATCAACTAACTCTCTAGAAAAAGATACAACTACAAAATCCAAATCAAAAGAAGAAGAAGAAGGAAAAAAAGTTTTTGAATCATTAAAAATGGGAAGGGACTTGTTTCATGCCAATTCTGAAGAGCACATTATTAGCTTCGCTCCTGCTCAAATACAAGAAAAGACTGAAGATTCGATTGATGGGGAGTCCAAACAAATTTTCAAAGTTGTGTCTAATTTAAGAGATGAAGATCCTGGGGAGGTCACCGTGGGTTGGAAGGGAACCACATTAAATATTACCATTCCTTCATCGTCAGGAGACAAATTGCCAGCAAAGTTATTACAATCTGACTTGGAAAGCGGTGGTGATGATTTAATGAAGGAGAATATATGTGGTGTGAGTATTGAGTCGGAAGAGAAAAACGGGGAATATTATTTAAATGTTGTGGCCAAAGAGAGGAGTCATATAGCGAGTTTAATTAAGACTGCCGAAAAACGCATGGAGTCTATGGATACGTCAGAAGATAGTCCGGAATTCGAAATGTGTGGGAAAATTTTGGCTGCTATCGGCAAAGCGAAACTTCTAATCAATAAAAAATTCAAACAGTTTGAGGGACTTTGTAATGATAATATAGTAAGTTCTAATTTAATTATTTAAACTCCATTTTTTTTAACAAATTAACATTTCCATAAAATACTTAATATTTTATTTTTGTTCAAACAGGAGCAAAGAAAAAAAGGTGTGGGATCAGATGAACCTTTTACAACGAAAGACGAAGATCTGGCAGGTTTTTGGGATATGGTTCTTATTCAAGTCGATCAAATTCATTCCATGTTTCAGGATCTGGAAAAAGGAAACAGTTCATCTGTAAGTTTTGATTATAATTTATAAAAATTATAAATTATTCTAATCATTACAATTATTTATGATCAAAGATGTTGCATTAGCATTACTGATGGCTTAATCTGTGACCATGACAGATTTATGAAGGTTAAAAATTCTAATTATGAAACATTAATTTTATTTTATGTATTTTAACTATTCATATTCAGACATATACGAAAGGAGGAAGTTCTAAACAAACTGAGTCTAAGAAAGTCAGCAACCAAAGGTTACCTGCAGCAACGACCAAAGTCCCATCAGTATCTAAATCAAAAACTTCTGCAAATACAGCTAGGTATGTCATATTAAAAGAAAAGAGCTGTACTGGAAGTGTCTCTTTTTCTATAAAATTTCCTTTCGATTATTTTATTAAATATTTTTTTAAAATAATTAACAGAGACGAATCTAGAAGGAAGATGCTCGCTGAGAGGAGGAAAGCAATGAAGAGTCAAATGGAAGCCCAATCAGCCAATGCACAACAAGCATCAGTCGAGCCAGATGTGCAGATTTTTGTTCCCGATACTTAATAAGTATTTACCGTGCTAATGACATATTATTAACGCTATAAGTTTAAAAGTAATTCCGAAATTTTAAATAATAATTAATGCTATATGCGGTTATTATTGATTCCTGTTATGGATAAGATTGTTCACCTTGTGTGTTTTTTAAATAGCAATAATAATTCATATATGTTGCAATTATAGAATCACAGTTTTTTTGCCATGTACCACAAAATTTTTAAGCGAGCAGCGGATTATTGCAGGACACATTATACAGACAAAATTAACTGTTTATGTATTGTATTTTGTGTGATTTTAAGCATCTTCCATATATATTTATACTTAAAAGGTATTCTGTAACATTACCTGTATGTATTAAAATCGATGTAATATTATTTCAGTTTTAACTTGTCGGGTACGTACTCTAAATTACAACATTTCGGTACAAGTGTGTAGTTTTTTATTCATTACTGTAAGTATAGAAGTTTTGTATAGACATTTTATAGCTTTATGGAGAGAACGGAAATTATGAATGTTCCATGCCATATGAAACACACTGGAATTATTTTAGACTTGCATGTATAATCTGTCTTTTTTCGTTAACTGATTATGTGAATGAATAGTTACTACAGGTCAGAGGTTGTTTGTATGTATATTTAATTATAAGTAATCATTGCACATGTGTATAAAGTTTTCACTGGACTTAATGAAATTTTATAATCGTGTTTGGTGAATCATAACAAGTATGTATTATGAATATGTGTGACATAAAATCATCAATGTTTTTATCGCACCCCTACATTTTTAGAGGATAATAACTGTGCCGGAACTTTAATGATTAATATAATTTGAAAATCATTTTCAGATCCACTGTAATTACTAGTGACTAAGTTAAGATATGTTGTGGATTTGTGTGGATTAATGTAATAAGCAATGCAATGAATGATATCCCGCTTATATAATAATGTTATTTATTTAATTTACAACATGTTTTCATGCTTGACTTTAATATTTTCAATCAATAATAATTAAGATTAATAGTACATGTGAACTTATAGGTTATTGACGTGAGACTCTTGCATCTTGCATGTTGAGTATTAGAAATGCATGGATTTTAGATTTACTGACTACTGACGGGATTTAGATATAGGCACAGTGAATATTCGAATTCGGGTAGATGCAATTTTAAAATGGGGAACAATAAAATAATAATTGAAAATAATAATTGAAAACGTAGTTTTCGAATTGCAATTTAATCTGAAGTTTTCATCTTCAACAGAAATAATTTGTCGTAAGAAATGAGAAATGTCTGATCTAGCTGTACTTTATTTCCAGAAAAAATTATTACAACACTCATGGAAAATTTTGAAAATGATCACTAATTATTCTTTTAAAGTAAGTAAGATAATTAGGTAGAGTAAAGAACTTTGTTTGACAATAGAATAACGGACAAATAACACCATCGTCGTAGTCTTCAGCCATTTCTTTGACCAGCTCAAAATCCTGCTGTTCACGCTCACGACGCCCTTCCGCAGACTCTAAATCCTTGTTACAACTCTTGGGCGGATATCTTATCGCCTTGACACTCTGGTTCTGGACATTTAGACAGAAAGCAATTCTCTGGTGGAAGACGAATGACCAATGACGAATTGAGGTTCCTGTGTGCAGTACACGCCCGTTCGCTCCTTAGAAGCCACAAACTCATTTTCATGACTCCGTCTCGGATAGCCTAAATAAATACACGGAATACATTTATTAACATCATTAATGACAAACTAAAATACCTGAATATTGGTGTTTATTCACTTTAGCCACAATAGATTCAACATCTTCGGCTTCCGTTCCTTTCAACATCAACTTCTTTCCGATATCTTGAAGCGAGATTTTGGAATAACTTGTGCTGATGGCTCGCAATCCCGTCTTGATGACATTATGACGAAGTCGCTGAATCAAAATGAAAGTTCTATCCTTCTTAAACTGCTCCTGATGAGTTCTGACAACATTTGAAAACGTCTCCAGGTTTCCCAACCTGGAGACTGTCGGTGAATGTTAAAATGGCGATATTTGGCGATCGATCGATATTTCGGCAATGAAATTTATTCACATTCACGGGTTTTAAAAAGGTTTAAAATTTTAAAATCATTTTTTTGGGTACAACGGGTGACAAGCCACCTTTTACATGTAAAATTTGGAATATTTTGAAGTTTTTCAGGAAATATTTAATTTCTTACACTGCCCCTGAAACGCAAAAACTTCCAAAATGTGCCCGATTTTACCTTAACCTTTTCTCTTTCTAAAAATTAGAAAAAATTACATATAATTGGGTTTTCCACAAAAAAAAGGTTTGGCCTAAAAAGTATCCGCATATTTTCAAATCTTTATGCGCCCATAGGTATGTATAAAAAAAATCTTCCCTACTGTGCTGCACGCTTTCATTTCAACGCACTCATTCAGGTTTCTTATGGTTTGTTGGCTAATGAAGTACCCTTTCTATGCAGTGATTGAAGAACGCTTTGGTAGTTGTTTTGGTTCCAATGATAACAGGCTTAAATTATTTTTGGATGAAATTTATGTGGACAAATTCACATTGGTCCAAAAAGGATATGGTGGTTTTTTGTTTACCCTAGAAAATAAAGTATTAGTTTATAACCATAAAGTTTGTTGAGGAAAAATAAAAATGTGTAAAATATTACTGATTACCTTTTCTCTGGGTAATTTGCAACTAATTTTTTTTAAATAGCGTATATGGAAAGAACCCTAGTGTAAAAGTTACATTGTGTGAGAATTTTATTATTAAATTGCGCCAAGAGATTCGGATAGACAATTTTAAAGTATACCAATTTGCTGCAATTTATTATAAGGTATAGTTTATGTTTATTTTAAGTTGTATATAATTCTTAAATCAATTATCTATTTGAACGCTTATTCCGAATCACCATCTTCGTCAGAATTGCCTTTAACTCGGTGTTGATCATGAGCAGCTTGTTCTTCGACGTTGAGACGTTCGATGATTTCCTTTGCAGGATTAAAAACTCCGTTCGTTTGAGCCTGACATATATAACATCGGGAGGATTTTTTGTACCGCTGAAGTGCACACTTTTCACAAAAATAATGTTTGCACCTGCAAGTAGTATTACAAAAGTATTTATAAAAAAATGATTCCCAAACAATATTTGTATCCACATTGAACAGTTTAAAAATATCAAACTCTTACTTGGTAACAATGGGATCAACGAAGGACTCTTTACAAATAAAACATTTAAAAGGGAGTTCATCATCCGAATCGGATATCTCATATTTAGTAGCATTATCATCCGCAGCTCCATATCTCCCCTCCTGAACTTCTCTTTCAATCTGCCAGCCAAACTTGTAGTCGGAACGATCGTGAAGGAATTTACAGCTGTCACCGAAGGTACAGAATCCGGTTTCCTTGTAGTCCTTACATATATCTGGTTGGTAATCCCACCGGACTGTTGAACGTAAATTGTCGGGAGCGCGAATGGGTCCTTTCCGAACACCCCCACTGGCTGCATTTCCTTTCGAAGTGTCTTTCTTCTCAATAAAATGTACATAGTTATTCATTCCCCGATAGAGTGAATCGTCTTTGCCCTTCTCCTTAAAATCTTTATTTGTTTGCAAGGATCGTTCGTAGATCGCTTGAGCATCTCTATCCTTTTCTGTTTCGGTTTCTACAATAGCCGTGGCTCCTTGATCGACAGGTCCGGACCTCTCGCCCGTCTTTGACGATTCATAATACACTCCTATACGACTTTTCGCCTCTTTATCTTCATCATCACTCTGGTTACTGGAGGAACTATCTTTGCGCTGACGGGCCTGTCTTTGGTTTGAAGATTTACCCTTGATAAAAACAAAAATTTTATAAGATTAGAATATGGTTTATATGTCTACTTATGTTTATTAGTTTATCCTTAAATTGTTGACTAATAAATAATACTTACGGTCGAAGTTACCAAAGGGTTAAACTTGCTCGGTTTTTTATGCTTTCTAACAATTGTGGTGTCATCTTCGCTACTCGCACTGGAAGAATCACCTGCAATGGCAATACAAACAAAAATTAAAGTTTAGGATTATTATTATTATTAACTACGCACATTACATTTGTATGATCCAATATTTTTGGAGATATTACAAAACTGAGGGAAAATTCTTTAACCTCTATTTTGACAACTCACAATAATTAGATCAAAAATATAAATAAAATTCAAAACAGTCAAGCCTTAGTAATAAAGCCCTCGGATTTTACTTGATTTAGCTTCCTGTATCTCCCTTCTTCTTGTATTCTGAGCCCTTTTTGCACTTTTTTTGAAGGTAAATGTACAAATATTCTTGCTTCCCGACGCTTTCTCTTCATCCGACATTTTAATCAATTTTTAAAAATTATTAATTGCAAACTAGATGAATCTGATCCTCAATCAAAACTTTTCGATATCAACTATAGAGGAAGGAGTTTTATGTAACAAACTAAAAAACATTAATTGATTAAATCATTAAAAATCCAAAAAATTCATTAATAAAATTGATTAAAAATCAAAAACATTCCTGTTCTTCAGTAGAAAACACTGAGGATTCCTCAAACTCAAATTTTTCTTGTGCTAAAGCTAAAACAAATTCAAAATCGTCCAGAATAAAAAGTCATAATTTCGCGCTTTAAATGATTCAAAATGTCATCTTTCAAGGATTTCAACGTAGAGGGCGCAGTGGTTTGTTTACATCACCGGAAGTTTGAGCTTCCAGGGTTTCCAGTCGGTCTCCCTTCAATGGATGGGGATAAAAATAAACGGAAAAAGAACATTTGTGTGAGATTTTGAGTGTGCTTATGGACTTTATGGGACCTTACATAAACACAATCCTTTGTTTTAAAGCCCTTTTTCCCTTTGCAGGTTCCACTCTTTTATAGTCTCAATATAGGTTTTCATAGTGGGGTTTTATTGTTGTCCTTCCTTTATTGTTTATTCTGGGAAGATAATGAATCAGATATCACCGTTATATTTAAACAATCATTCATCAAGATTTTGACGTTTATAGCCCACGTTTTGTTATTTGTGTTTAATTTGTATTGTTGCATTTAATACATTCGTCATTTTATACACGCAGCAGGCTCATATGGGTAAATAACATTTTTAGTATTGCATTCGGCTTTCTTTTTGTAATTTTATAAAATTATTTAAGTTATTTATGTACTACGGAAAATAAATACAAAAATAAATGGAAATATAAATATAAAAATCAATACAAAAATTTATACAAAAATTTATAAAAAAATTTACACAAAAATTTATACACAAATTTATACACAAATTTATACACAAATTTATACACAAATTTATACACAAATTTATACACAAATTTATACATACTAAAATTGATACAAAAATGTGTACAAAATAAATACAAAAATTAATACAAAATAAATACAATAATTGATACAATAATTGATACAAAAATTTATACAAAAATAAATACAAAAACTTATTCTAAAAATAAACAAATAAAAACAAAAAATAAATACAAAAACTTATTCTAAAAATAAACAAATAAAAACAAAAAATAAATACAAAAAATTATTCTAAAAATAAACAAAAACAAAAAATTAATACAAAACGTACAAAATAATTGCAATAATTCATACAAAAATTTACACAAACATTTACACCTATATGTATACAAAAATTTATACAAAAATTTATACGAAAATTTATACAAAAATTTATACAAAACTTTATGCAAGAATATATACAAAAATTTTTTCAACAATTTTTACAAAAATTTATGCAACAATTAATACAACAATTTATACAAAAACTTATACAACAATTTATGCAAAATTTTACACGAAAGTTTATACGAAAATGTATACAAAAATTTATACAATTATACAAAAATTTATACAAATAATTATACAAACATGTATGCAAAAATTAACACGAAGATGGATAAGAAAAATAAATACAAGCAATGAACAAAAAGATGCAAACATTTATATAAAAAACAAAAATTAATACAAACAAATATAAAAAAAGGTTGGAAACAAGGAGCACAAAATATATATGCAAAAAATCACTACAAAAATAAATGCAAAAACACAAAAAATAAATTCAAAAATTAAATATAGAAATTATACAAAAAAAGGATTAAAAAAATATACAAAAAATACACAACATTTAGAAACAAAATACAACAAAATAAAAACTAAATGCAAAAAATGTGCTAAATATTTATAATAAAACTAATAAAAAAATAATACAAACTTTAATACAAAAGTAAATACGAAAATAGATAGTAAAAATAAATACAAGCAATAAACAAAAAGATGCAAACATTTATATAAAAAATAAAATTAATACAAACAAATATAAAAAAAAGGTTGAAAACAATGAACACAAAATAAACATGCAAAAATTCGCTACAAAAGTAAATACAAAAATTAAATATAGAAATTATACAAAAAAGGATTAAACAAATATACAAAAAATACACAACATTTAGAAACAAAATACAACAAAATAAAAACTAAATGCAAAAAATGTACTAAACATTCATATTAAAACTAATAAAAAAATATTACAAGCTTTATTACAAAAATTAATCCAAAAATAAATCCAAATATAAATGCAAATATAAATCCAAAAATTAACAAAAATAAATTTCAAAAATAGCTACAAATACAAATTCCAAAAATAGATACAAATATAAAGTGAAAAAATAAATAAAAAAATTAATAAGATGAATTCAAAAAATGAGTTCAAAAAACACAAAAAAATCAAAAAAATATCAAAATTATGCTGATCAGGGATCATCGTTATCGTTATAGTTACAGTTCAATACGTAGGTATATGAAATTAAAATTACGTATAAGTTTTTAGTGATAAATTTTGAATTTTTGACTAAACAATTCTTACGCAGAAAGAAACTGATTTTTGTCTTGACAAACGATCCGAATTTTCCCACTTGTCTCTATGTGGGAACTCTATGGCAACTGCACACAGGCCGACCGGCCGATATGTCGGTTTCAATTTAGCCGACATTTATTGACATCTCCTTCAATCTATCCGACATGTTTCAGCCAACATTTCCAACAAATCTTTAAAGTACCCGACAGCCGACAATTTTCTTAGCTTACCCGACAACCCAACATTCAATTTGGCCGACAATATAGCCAACATTGTTCTTTCGGGTACAAAATTTCTTCCATTGTACAAAATTTACATTTCATACTACATCTCTGCCATCTTTCACTTTATTTTAGGGTCCTGGAATAGGCTCACACTTTCAGATTCAACAAAATCCATGATATCGTCGGACAAACTAGAAAAGGAGCTTATATGATTTTGACACAATATTAAAAGGAGCTTATATAAAATCACTTATTCGAAAAGGGACTTATATTAAATCATTGTGTTTACGGAGCTGGGGGCTCCGGAGCATGGGAAAATATAAGCTCCTTTTTTTACTGGGAAATTTCGAATCACGACATGTCCCCTTTTCATATTGACCCAAAATCATATAAGCTCCTTTTCTAGTTTGTCCGACGACATGAGTATGTAATTTGTTCTTTTTTGGATTATGAGTTTAGTTGGATTTTTCACTTAAAATATTTGGCTTATAAGCCAAAATATTACAAGCTTTAATACAAAAATTAATCCAAAAATAGCGAATGGCGACTATAGTCGCTAGTCGTTCCATAAATATTTTACGAACCTCCACAGTCATTTATAAAGGTAGGAGTCCGCACTCTTGTCATCTCTAACTTTTCCTTTGTCTGTCTGTCGAGGAAAAATTATTAATCTTTGTAAAATAAATGATTTAATAAATATAATTAAATGCAAATTTATAATTATACACATTAAATCTGAGAATTGTCTATCAGATCACAATAACATAAAACTTCTTTACGAGGGCTTTAAGAAATCTATCCATGGTGAAGCCCGTACAGAAGAACCCAATATTTTCCGCCTTGGCGAGAATCGCCCCTGAAGCGGTTTGTGCAAAGAAGAAACGCCAAGCTCACATCTCCCGGGGCATCTATAAATGGATAAGGATAACAAGTTAAAATTATTATTATTACAAATTTTTAAGATTTTACTTTGTCATCCATAGTAAAATGGTAAAATCAATTTGTCCAACAAAAATGTGTACACATTGTTACTATATAATTAATTAATTACAAAATTTTGTTACAATTCTACGGGACAATGCTTTCCCTTCGTCAAGCTCCTTTTTCACTTTCGGTCCCAAATCCGCTTGGATTTCTTCTCCCTCGTCTTTGGACTCCATAAATTCCAATATTTAATAAAGTCAGGGATTAATAATATTCATTCATCGTCCTCGTCAGTACAAAATAATAATGAAAATGTCACATAATCACATATTACCGCACAAACAGTGTCCTGAATAAATATAAATTGTAAATAAGTGTAAGTAAATTATGTAATAATGAATTAATGTAAATAATGTAAACAAATTAAAACAAAACTTATTCCAAAAATTAATACAAACATTAATACAAAAATTAACACAAAATTTATTACAAAGAGTAATCAGCAACTGCAGAGCTTATCTGCAGACGTTTTCGATGATACTTTAATTTGACGACGAATTTGGGAAAAACTGATAGACTGCATCTAAATAAAACCATTAGGCACACCAAAATTGTTTGGTAACTTTGCATGTATTTAAACAAGGGCGGAAGGTCAGTTTAGTGGTTTTACTATATGGCGGCAATTGCCAGAAAACTGTTCGACCGATTTCATGATTTTTGACGCAAATAAATCAAACTTATGATATCGATACCTTTTTTTCTCCATTTCAGATTTTGTAATTTCTTCGCATAGATATGTACAACATAGACCTAAAAATATAATCACTAATCAACGAATTTTTAATACACGTACCATTTGCACCGCAAAATTCCAAAGGTGCTAAAAATGCGTCTGAAAGTGATTATTACGTCGAATTTTAACGATTAAAAACAAAAAATCAGTTCATCCCCGTAAAATTGATAATCGCAGAGCCAGTTTTTAACGCAACCCGGTCGACATTATACTTAAAATGAAAACAATGACGCGGAGAACACAAATATGAAGTCAGATTTAACAGAAAAGTAACGTATAAAATATTCGTATTGAGGAGATCGATTTTTAGCACCTTTGGAATTTTGCGGTGCAAATGGTACGTGTACTAAAAATTCGTTGATTAGTGATCTTAGGGTACCTTTCTGTGCTGAATTCGATAAAAAATATGCCATACGGGTGTGGTTACTATTTTGACTTGCAGAGCTAAAAAAGTTACATTTTTAGGTCTATATTGTACATTTCTATGCGAAGAAATTACAAAATCTAAAATTCAAAAAAATTGTATCGAGATAATTAGTTTATGTTTTATATGCGTCAAAAATCATGAAAATCGGTCGTACCGTTTTCTGGCAATTGCCGCCATATGGTAAAACCACTAATTTGACCTTCTGCGCCCCCTTTAAATTCATGCAAGTACAAATTCTAATTAATATTCGTATACACGTTATAATATAGAGACACTGCAAGTGCAATACAAATTACAAAAATAATGAATTTCAATAGTTTTTTAAAAAACTACTTCAATTGTTGTAAATTCACCCCGAACAACGCGATGAAAGTGGTAAAATCTTAGTAATGGACTTGTTGTCAAACTACGAAGTCAGTCTCTTAAGTGAAATTCATGTACTGTTATAGACAGCCTCTTTAAACAGGTAGAGAAGGTTTTTAGCAATCATTTGTCTACTATAACTTATAGTTTATCAGGTCAATTAACAACAATTTCTAAGTAATAACTTTTTAACTAATTTAACAACGTCACGCAAAATCCTGTCATTAAAAAGTATTTACACAACTGAACAAATTTTCAATAATTTCTGATTTAGTACGAATAATTTACATACCTCATTTATAGTCATCGTTTCTTGGTCTTATTCTCCGGGTCATCTTTTCGTTTTTGGTCCTTTTGGCTGCAGTTAAATCCACTTCGTCGACGTTGGGTCAGAATCAACATTCTTCTTCCTATATGCCCTCTGTTTCCCTTCCTACATCTGTTGAAGGTGCTCCAAAGGCTTCCCGATCGAATGAATCAATAAGTATAACTATAGGTCTTGTCAGGGAGTTTTAAGGTTGATAAATATTGGTACATTCGATCGAAACGACTTAGGAGCCCCTTCAAACGAAAAGGTGAAGAAGAGAGAATGTCGCTATTTTGACTTGCAGAGCTAAAAAAGTTACATTTTTACGTCTATTTTGTACATTTCTATGCAAAGCAATTACAAAATCTAAAATTAAAAAAAAAGAATCGAGATAATTATTAGTTTATGTTTTATTTGCGTCAAAAATCATGAAAGTCGGTCGTACCGTTTTCTGGCAAAGTTACCAAACAAAATGTTTGTGCCTAATGGTTTAAATTAGATGCAGTCCATCAGCTTTTCACAAATTCGAGGTCAAATTAAAATATCATTGAAAACGTCTGCAGATAAGCTCTGAAGTTACTGAATACAAAATCTATTACAACAATATAACAACAATTATTACAATTAATACAAAAATTATTACAACAAATAATAAAAAACATTATTACAACAATTAATAAAATCATTATTACAACAATTAATAAAAAAATTATTACAACAATGAATACAAAAATATTACAACAATAATTGTTGTTATATTTTTGTAATAAATATTATTACAAAAATATTACAACAATTAATACAAAAATGTTGTGGCCGCTGGCTGAACGTACCTTAAACCAATCGTAGGGAGTTCAGGGAAGCACTGAGAGAAGGATGAGCATACTATGTAAATTATAATAATTTGAATAAAGAGATAAGATGGTTGACAACTCTGTAATGGCTTTCGTGCTACTGTATCAGAGTATAAACCTAGAATTTATATTTGAATGAAGACAAATAAAGGATGAAGTACACAAAATAATACGAGAATTTAGGGAAACGCGAGGTTTTATCAAGGTCAAATTAAAATGGTGGGAAAATGGGAAGGGGAAATGATCCGAAGACCATCGAAGGTAATAATTGAATATGTTGTAGGTAGATAGTAGGTTTTCCTATTTATAGGCAAAACCCGAGTAACATCATTTCGAGAGTAGCATATCAAATCTCATTTCACAAATATTACATAATATTTCAAACAAACAATAATGGTGACATATAGCAACCAAATATAAATGCCTATATAATATACGGCTAATACGGCACGTAGCCGTACTACTTTAAATGAACTACTTTAAATGAAGAGTCCGGGCTGGGAGAACAGATCTTAAGTGATTTGAATGCCATTTGACTATAAAGTTACTTTACTTTACTTTAGCCAGGACGACGGGACGCGGAGTCTGACAATATTCTACAGGGCCGAAGAGTTAATGATAATTTATTTGTAATCAATTTACCTATTATTTGCTCTCAGCTCAGTTGACTTCCGCAAGGCCAGGCAATGATGTAGACTGCATACCAAGGGGAAGACCGTGTTTCCGTTTCAATTGTAAGATCCGTGTCCAAGGAGTTTACTCGCCGTGCTTTAAAACCGTAAAGTAATAATCTCCTTTGATACGGAGATACCAATTAAATTGGGAAAACCCACCCAAACAGTCGAATAGAAGAATGTTGATTCTAATGAGGTGGGTGGAAGTCACGTCCAAGTGGATTTAACTAGAGCCGAAAACGAGAAAGAACGCCCGAACCGGAAGCTAGGGCCAAGGAACTTTTGGCAATATTGGCCAAAGGGCAAGGGTCAGCCCAAGTCAAATAACCCATGAATAAGAGATTTACAAAATAGGAATAGGACGTGAAAGAGATTTTCGAAATAGGAATAATTCCTATTTCGAAAATTTGTTTCACGTATTATTATAATTATTATATTTCGAAAACTCCAAATTATTGGAGATTGCATTAGATCGGGATTCATTTGATTCCTATGTTGAAAATCTATTCCATGTCGTCGCTTTCATACTCGTATAATTCCAACTTCGTCTGAATACATTTGAGCAGTGGTGATAACACAGCACACGAGGCAGCGCGACGTGTGTTCCACACACACCACAACATCTATAACACATAGAAGCAAGCCCAGCATACAAATATTTTTGTATTTCATTAACTTCTACATACAATATTTTAATAACTTAGTTAATTTTAATAATTTTTAATTTTTGGCATAAATTTTAGTTTATTGTGGGGGATTTCAGCTACATATTTTATTTAAATTTTCATTTAATTTTACTTGATTTTTATTTAATTATAATAATTTTTGTTAACTTTTAATCTAGTTCAAATGCTTATTAATTTTGTTTCTTAAGAATGAATTTGAATTTATTGTACGTGCGGGATTTTCTTAGCTATGTATTTCCTGTTGATGAAACTCAATAAAACGATTTCAAATGTACATACTATGTGATGTACAGCTTACAGTGGCCGACGAAGAGAGATAAAATAATACACAATCTCTCTTTGAAAAGAGAAAATGACTTTTTCGACAGGTTATTATTTGCAATATAGCGCAGGAACTAAGATGATTATAAATACATTAGAAAAATCTTCAAATCAAGAAAGGATTATGCACATAATGCAGCTAGTAAATTGTCTACCATTATTTAAATTTATATTTTAATCAAGTACTCACAAAGCCTGTTTCATCAAATCTAGACATGACAAATACTTACGGATTTGGATTTGAGATCAATGGTTATACATATACTCTCCTATAGTTTTGTTGTATTTTAGCAAGTGCCTTACTGACATCGTGTTCACCCGAATCTGAAGAACAAACTGCTGCTGCTGATGACGAGCAACTTGTGTACGAACAAAAGTCTCGCTTCTCCCTCACACAACGGGATGGCGCCATGTATGAAAAATGTTACATGAATCGAGAGCGGTTTCAAGTAGAGAACCAAGGCTGTTCTTTATGATGAGTACGGCTGGGACCATTTCGCATTTTGTTGACCCCAAAATTGTCCAAAACGTCAGTAGTTTGCAAAATTGATTTCCAAATTCCGCGGTTGGCAAATTTCATCTTCAGTTTCCTAAATTTGTTTATTCTGGCTTTATTTTGAGGTTTCTCACAACCTTTTCACAATTCTTACTGATTGTGAGTTCATTTTAGGTCTTTTTAAATTGCAGCAGTATTTTAACGCTAAAAGTAGATAAAAATCATTTAGGAATTTATTATGGGAAATTTTGTATAACTTCGAGTTTTTACATTACTTTCGCGTTTTTCAAATTTAATTTATATATTTGGTTTTGGGATGTTTGGACGTCAATTGTAACAATTTTCCCAACTATATGGGAACAGTCTATTATTAATTTTTAATTTGATCGTGTTTTTCGCGATTTCAGAACCTTGAATTGATCAGGCATATTTGCTGTACACTAAAATGAAGTTTTAGGTCCAGAATTTTTTTTGCCCACCAAAAATGTTAATTTGAGCTATAGCAGAGTCCATTACTGGCTATCACTTTCCAGAACTTGCCTTGGAAGAAGAATCGTCCCAGAATTTCGTTCTGTAAATCTGTCTAACTCTCCTCTGCTTAACCTCAGCAAAACTAATTTGTTCGGTTTCTACCAAAAGTTTAACTTCTTACATCATCCATTTGCATCGTTTTTAAATTAGGCGATCTCTGGATATAGGAAGACTAGCTTTAAGCCCGAGCTCTGCACGGGAAAACACTGATTCGTCAATATGTTGTAGTATGTATGCCGCGAAGTTTTAAAAACGTTACAGTGATTTTAGTGCGAATATAGATAAGGACTAGCTTTAAGCCCGTGCTCTGCACGGGAAAACACTGATTGGTTGTTAAATGTTGTATTATGTATGGCGCGAGCATTTGAAATCTTACAGAGAAATAGTGCGAATATTGGTGAAGACTAGCTTTAAGCCCGTGCTCTGCACAGGAAAACACTGATTGGTCTTTATGTTGTATTAGGTATGGCGCGAGAATTTGAAATCCTACAGACGTTTAGTGCTTATATAGGTGGGGAATACTTCCAGGAAGATTCTGGCGGGGGGATTGACGTCCTTCCCAGTTATTTTTATTGTTTACTAATGATTTTCAGGTAAGATATTGATGATGATTAGGTTGGTACACTGAACTCTCGCTATAAGAGAAGGCTATAAGTCATCAAAATCGGTCTCTTATACTTATACATATTAAATTCTCTTATAGAGCGAGAGAGAGAGAGCGAGCAAGTATGCATATAACTATGTATGATATGCGAGTAATCAGTAAATACATCATTTGTACTTGATTTGCAGTACATATTTCCCCTGACATAAATAGTACTATGTATCATTAAAACTTCAAAACCTAAACACAAAACTAAGTGCACCTACAAATACACAAATGAAAAACCAGACACATTATTATTTTAAAATCGTTGAGATAATTACAAATGAATACGTATATTGAAATATCACATTAATAACAAAGACTGATACTCCTATTATGCATTTTACAATATGTACATACATGGTTTATTTCCATATTCTAAGTCACGTGTCTTTGGACAGTGAAATTATTTTTAACAAACTTTCGTGGAAAGTCGGCATTACTCCGATTCCACTACTAATTCTAATTATTCGTACGTACGTTATAATTTAGAAATACCTACTACACTACAGAACATACAAACAACAGAAATTTGTTGTCCGGCATAGCGACGTCGTCTATTTTTTACTTGGCGTTGAAGTTTTGTCCTTGTGAATAAGTGCTGTCCCAGCACTTGCTTCCTGCATAGCCTGAAATTAAAGATTACTATATAATTATTATTATTTTAATTATTAATAACGCACTTTAAAAATTAATCCCGTTTTGTGAGTCAACAATAAATATTAAAAAAAAGAATTTCGTGTATTCCATCGTTACTATGTATAAACATAAAGATTTTCGATCTTCTGTAAAAAATTCACCCTAAAAGTTGCAGCATTGAATGACATAATGAGATGACTTCTATTCCTTGAGTCGTGTTCCCCTTCGTTCGACTGTTTGAGTGGGGGGTTTTCCGCTTTAATCGTTAGCTCAGTGTCAAAGGAGGGTTGTTCACCCGCCGGGCGTTCTTTACAATAGTAAAGTAATAATAAATATTAATTATTTCATTTATTCACATAAAAGTAAAAAAACAATAATTAAATAATAATTAAAAATTATTTACAATTAAAAACTGAATTCCTATATATCATTTTGTGTTGTGGCTCTTCGAAATTAATTCCTTGTTTCAAAAAACATAATTAATAATAATAAATGGAATACTAAATCAACCGGACAATAAATCGGGACGTACTCTTTTTTCCCATTGAAACCAAGCCGTTCCGGACGAGGAGGGAGACGTGGAAAAGGTTTTCAAAATAGGATTCAATCGAATCCCGATCCAGTGTAAACTCCAATAAGTTCATGGGTGTCGGCTTCTCCTGACCCTCGCTCTGTTCCGCCAATATCCCTAAAAGTTCCTTGGCCTTTTCTTCCGCATCATCTTTCTCGTTTTCGGCCTCAGTTAAATCCACTTCCCTGACGTTCGTTCCACCCTCCTCGTCAGAATCCACATTCTTCTTCCGAGATGCCCTCTGCTTCTTCTCCTTTTCTTTTGAAGGAGTTATTAATTCTTCCCGATCGAATGCACCAAGGAATATGACCGGGTCAGGGCAGGGAGTTTGGAGGGAGCCAATATCCTTTGAAAGGGCTTTGATCAATTTCTCCGGCGAATATTCATCTCTAACTTTTCCTTTGTCCGTCTGTCAAGGAAAAATTTATAATCTTTGTAAAATAATACATTTATTAAATAAAATATATACAAATTTCTATTTATAGCCATTTACAAACATTAAATTCTAACAAGTAAGTGTTTTTAGGTGCCGGAGAGCTTTGGACTTGAAATTTTTACTGGATGTAGGCATTAGCTAAACAACTGAAACAAGCATAAAAGTTCCTGCGACTTCGCCCTGTTGTTGGAGTTAGAGGCAATTGAAGGTGTTCGGTCGGTTAAAAGTGGTTAGGGGGGACCACGTATTCTTTAAAATTCCTCATGTTATTTCACATAAGAAATAAAAATTTTCGAAATTCTGCGAATTTTTCAAAATTTTAATAAACTACCCAAACACAATAATAAACAAACCAATTTTCATTATGAAAACAATAACATCTAATGTTGGCAATATGAAAATGCCAAAGCATTAAGGGCATTTTCAGTTAGGGGCAAAATGAGGGGATAATGGCATTTTCAGTCAGGATATCGGGCAAAATTTTGGCCATTTTCAAGATTTGAGGTCAATTTTTATAAATTTGAATATTTTTGAAACTTTTTTTCTGAATATATTTGCAACAAATATTTTTTGTATTTAGAATATTATTTAGGTTATTATACTACTAATTGTTATCAATGTATTGACGATGGTTGGTTTTTTGTACCATTTTATTTATTTGTGGAATTTTTTGGAAAAATTGTGAAAATGCCCAGGTTTCTGCCTAAAATGCCCATTTTTCTCCCCAAAAATTTGGCATTTTGAATTTTCTACCATGGGCAGATTTTGAGGGCATTTGACGAGTGGGCAGGGCATTTTCAGCAGGGCGGGCAGAAACACGAGGGCATTTTCATTTTGCCAACACTAGCAACATCTTGCACAAATTTTTCGTGTTGTTGCAAATAAAAAATAAATAATTTCGATTTATTCGATTTTTTCAAAATTATTTATTATTTACTAAAATAATCGAAACTAAATCAAGAGAAAATAATTGTTATTATATAATTAATTCAATACAAAATAAATAAATAATATTTGCAATTAATTTTTTAATTAACCATTACTTATTTATATTTTAAAATTTAGATAAATAATGATTTCTATTAGATTAATTGCGTTTATTCATTGTGGTTTGGGTAGTTTAATTACATTTTGAAAAATTCGCCGACTTTTGAAAATCTTCATTTCTTATATGTGAAATAACATGAGAAATTTCAAAGAAGACGTTTACTACTTTTAACTGACCCAACACTTTCAATTGCCTCTAACTCCAACAAAAGGGCGAAGTCGCTGGAACTTCTATGCTTGTTTCAGTTGTTTCGCTAGTGCCTACATCCAGTAAAAATTTCAAGTCCGTAGCTCTCTGGCACCTAAAAATACCTACTTGTAGGAATTATCTATCAGATAAAAATAAAGTTTCATTACAAGGGCATTAAGAAATCCGTTCATGGTGAAGCCCGTACAGCAGGATCCAATATTTTCCGTCTTGGAGAGAATCATCCCGGAAGCGGTTTGTGCAAGAAGAAATGCTAAGCTCACATCTCCTGGGCCATCTATACATACATGGATAACAAAATAAATTGTTATTATTAAAACCAAGGTTTTTCTTTGTCATTGATTAAAAGTAATTTGTTGATAGCAAAAATTATATTATTTACAATATTAATAGATATAGGCATGTAAACAAATTATTTTTTTTAACAAACCTCCAATTCTACTGAATAATGCTTCCGATTCGTCAAGATCCTGTTTCACTTTCTCTTTTAAACCTTCTTCGATCTCTCCCCCCTTGTCTTTGCACTCTATGAATTCCAATATTTAATACATTCATGGATTACTTATATATAATTATTACTTCCACGTCCTGGGAAGCAGTAATTTCAGACTTACCCTGCAAGCCCAGAACCAAATGTTTTTTGGCAGCCTCGAAAATATCAAAAACCCATAGTTTGCAGTCAATTAGACCCATGCTTTGAAGAGGCTTCCGGGGATTTGCTGTTAGGGACTAAACCACGCGTCCGATTTACACGACTATGGAATCAAATGGAAGGCAATTAAATTGTATAGGTAAACCTTTTAAGATTTTGACAAAATTTGCATTCCTTCCTATTAAAATATGTGATTTAGTGGTCTAAATTCCGGTTTTGCACTTGAGCAAACTAAATCAGTGACCAAACGCAGATGAGACATTTTTTTCGAATTCAGCACAAAAAGTTACCCTATAGAATCTATAGATTCTAAATTTTTGCTTTCCAAACCGTCCGTCGGCAGTTAGGCCGACGAATTCAAAAACCTAAAAATGTGCAAAAAAGTGTGAAAGTTTTTACCAAAAGGGCCAAAAGTTTCACATAATATGTCAATTTTACACTTTTTTTGCATATTTTTAGATTTTTCAATTTTGCCTAACGGACGGTTTCGGAAACAAAAATTTATAATCTATAGATTCTAATGTAACGTTTTGTGCTGAACTCGAAAAACTCGTTAATTTGACCACTAAATCACATATTTTAATAGGAAGGAATGCAAATTTTGCCAAAATCCTAAAAGATGTGCCTATAGAGAATTTAGTTGCCTTCCATTTGATTTCATAGTCATGTAAATCGGACAAGTAGTTATGTCCCTAACAGCAAATCCCCGGAAGCTTCTTCAAAGCATAGGTCTAATTGACTGCAAACTATGAGTTTTTGATATTTTCGAGGGTGCCAAAAAACATTGGGTTCTGGGCTTGCAGGGTAAGTCTGAAATCACTGCTTCCCAGGACGTGGAAGTAATATATGCATATAAGTAATCCATGAATGTATTAAATATTGGAATTCATAGAGTGCAAAGACAAGGGGGGAGAGATCGAAGAAGGATTGAAAGAGAAAGTGAAACAGGATCTTGACGAATCGGAAGCATTATTCAGTAGAATTGGAGGTTTGTTAAAAAAATTAATTTTTGTTATCAACAAATTACTTTTAATCAATGACAAAGAAAAACCTTGGTTTTAATAGTAACAATTTATTTTGTTATCCATGTATAGTTGACCCAGGAGACGTGAGCTTAGCATTTCTTCTTGCACAAACCGCTTCCGGGATGATTCTCTCCAAGACGGAAAATATTGGGTTCTGCTGTACGGGCTTCACCATGGACGGATTTATTAAAGCCCTTGTAATGAAATTTTATTTTATTTTTATCTGATAGATAATTCTTACAAGTAGGCATTTTTAGGTGCCTGAGAGCTACGGACTTGACATTTTTGCTGGATGTAGGCATTAGCTAAACAACCGAAACATACATGCTGAAGTTCCTGCAACTCCGCCCTTTTGTTGGAGGTAGAGGCAATTGAAGGTGTCCGGTCGGTTAAAAGTGGTTAGGGGGGACCACGTCTTCTTTAAAATTTCTCATCTTATTTCACACAAGTTGCTAGGCCTGTCAAAGACAGGCTATAGATTGAGATTTACTTATGCGATGGGATGATTGATAAGTATTTTGTTGGGGCATATGTATATTAAGCGAGCAAATCTGCTTCTAAAAAGCGACAGATGCGGATTTGTTTGCCTTTG